>JAQPZY010001299.1:1800000-1985000 GCA_029931535.1 Margaritifera margaritifera
TCCTAAAAATGGAACTCAGGCAGTGAGACCATCAGATGGTCCTAAAAATTCTGGAAGATTATTACTCACACTGTTTATTGAAATATCACAAATATGAAAGTATTTGCTGTCAGTTGTGTCAATTTTCATCCCCACAATAACCTACATGTACAGCAGCAGAGACAGGGGCCAACAATTCCAATTTCAACCTACTAGAATGACAAGGAAAATGCAGAGAAAATGTTCGAGAAAATTTGAGTTTGTGTTCTGTTTCTATGTAAAATTCAGACTATTACATAAATTTCACATGCCCAACAATAATTTTTAGTTTTCTGGACTAGTTCAGTGTCTATTCTAAAACTGAAAATTATGGGGGGGGGAGGGGGGAGGGAGAGTTCCGCGCTCCACTTGAAAACAATGGTGCAGTTTCTAATTACTGGAGGAATTTAATGAGGAAGTAAATGTAGGACTTTAAAAAATATGCATATGATGATTGCAGAACAATTCTGAGAAGGTTTCTATTTCTTGCTCCCACCAATGGCCTGAGGATGGGGTCAAAGAAAAAAAATATAAAGGATATACCTTTACAAACAAAGTACTACTTTTATTAACAATTCAAGTCATCTTTCTGTAAGTCTCAATTTTACATTTTTTCCCTACATGAGACAATAGTATGGGGTAAAATCTGTTATAAAAAAAAAACAAGAAGAAAATCTCTTCATGGTGCTGATGATTATAGTCATTTGAAATGTGATTAAAAGTGCAGTGAAAACTTTCTTGAAAACTTTCCACTGACCTATGCTGTAATGTGATTAAATGTACAGTATAAAGTCTCTTGAAAACTTACCACTGACCTATGCTGTAATGCAATTAAATGTACAGTGTAAAGTCTCTTGAAAACTTTCCATTGACCTATGCTGTAATGTGATGAAATGTACACTGTAAAATCTCTTGAAAACTTTCTGCTGACCTATATTGTAATGTGATTAAATGTACAGTGTAAAATCTCTTGAAAACTTTCTGTTGACCTATATTGTAATGTGATTAAATGTACAGTGTAAAGTCTCTTGAAAACTTTCCACTGATCTATACTGTAAGTAATGGAGACTGAAATGAGTACTGTCTCATTGTGGCAATGCTTTATGAAAGACAGGGCCTGATATAACACCATCATCTGATTGCAAGGACACAAGGAGTAAGAGCAAAACTATAATATAGATCTGCCCTTTAGGGGTTGGTTGCTTTTTTTTTTAATGGCACTTCAAGCACTTGATTGGCTATATCATAATATAGATCTGCCCTTTAGGGGTTGGTTGCTTGGTTTTTAATGGTACTTCAAGCACTTGATTGGCTATATCATAATATAGATCTGCCCTTTAGGGGTTGGTTGCTTGGTTTTTAATGGTACTTCAAGCACTTGATTGGCTATATCATAATATAGATCTGCCCTTTAGGGTTTGGTTGCTTTTTTTTTTAATGGCACTTCAAACACTTGATTGGCTATATCATAATATAGATCTGCCCTTTAGGGGTTGGTTGCTTGGTTTTTAATGGTACTTCAAACACTTGATTGGCTATATCATAATATAGATCTGCCCTTTAGGGGTTGGTTGCTTGGTTTTTAATGGTACTTCAAACACTTGATTGGCTATATCATAATATAGATCTGCCCTTTAGGGGTTGGTTGCTTGGTTTTTAATGGTACTTCAAACACTTGATTGGCTATATCATAATATAGATCTGCCCTTTAGAGGTTGGTTGCTTGGTTTTTAATGGTACTTCAAACACTTGATTGACTATATCATAATATAGATCTGCCCTTTAGGGGTTGGTTGCTTGGTTTTTAATGGTACTTCAAGCACTTGATTGGCTATATCATAATATAGATCTGCCCTTTAGGGGTTGGTTGCTTGGTTTTAATGGTACTTCAAGCACTTGATTGGCTATATCATAATATAGATCTGCCCTTTAGAGGTTGGTTGCTTGGTTTTTAATGGCACTTCAAGCACTTGATTCGCTATATCACAATATAGATCTGCCCTTTAGAGGTTGGTTGCTTGGTTTTTAATGGTACTTCAAACACTTGATTGGCTATATCATAATATAGATCTGCCCTTTAGAGGTTGGTTGCTTGGTTTTTAATGGTACTTCAAACACTTGATTGGCTATATCACAATATAGATCTGCCCTTTAGAGGTTGGTTGCTTGGTTTTTAATGGCACTTCAAACACTTGATTGGCTATATCATAATATAGATCTGCCCTTTAGGGGTTGGATGCTTGGTTTTAATGGCACTTCAAGCACTTGATTGGGTATATCCTGCCAAGGAAATAGAAGCTAAGAGTTTTTCTTAAGGACACACAAAGACAGCCAACCCTTGCTGGCCTGAGCAATTATCAAACCTGTGACCTTTGGATTATGAGTCTGATGCTTTGCCAACCATGCTACTGTTAATTCTTTGTAGCAGTCACCATACTGAGTTGAATAGTTGCCCTTCTTGTCCTTTTCTACACCATGTGGTAAAGACAGCATTGTAATTGTCAAATGTTCAAGTTAAGAAGGCCAAACTTAAAGATACTCAACCAGTTGATTGAAAGAATCATCTTTTCTCAAACACTACTGCCCTTAGGCCAAAACAGTTTCATTTGTCCCTTAAAGTTCTAAACTTAAATTGTATGATCTTTTATCAAGAAAAATGATCTTAGGTTAATAATGATTTACTATCCACTAAATACTAACAATGTGCTCTTATTTTACCTTAAGATTATCAGATAGTGTCTATTACCGTATATACTCACGTATAATCTGCTGCAAACTGCATAGACCCAGATCTGCTGCCACATAATGCGCCGGCAGATCTGGGTCTATGCAGTTTGTAAGGACTAATCAACAGAACAAACAATATAGACCCTGATCTGCCAGAGCATTATGCGACAGCAGATCAGGGTCTATGTTGTTTGCATTTGGACTCTGCTTATACGTGAGTATATACGGTAGTCTAAGATCTCCACAAAGGATTCACATATTCTGCCATCTCACATACAGTATTCTTCTATTATTAACCCATGGGGCACAGCCTATAAATTGTTTGAAAAGTGAAAAAGGGATTAAGCTTATCATAGGATACAGCTTGAAATAAAACATGAAAAGAAATGGTTATAGTTGGGGATGATCTCACTATAGGAGAATTATGGTACCGGATTATGAAAAACATTCATATAAAAGAAAAACAACTGTTAGTTGTTAGTAGCCTGTTCATTTATAAATATTTTCTATTTAGGGCTAAGTGGAGATCTAAGCTCAGTTTTATGATAAATATTTGTTACATTCAAGAAAAAAGGAAAGAAAGCATCCCAAGTGATTCTTATTGCTCTATCAAATTAATAATTGCTTAATTGGTTTTTAATACATGTAGTACATCAACACCAGAGACAGACCATGGTGCTCAAACCAGCCTGGCCTGGGCAGGATTTAAATCTGCCCAGAGACACACCATGGTGGTCAAACTGGCCTGACTTGGACAGGATTTAAATCTGCATCTTCTGTTCAAGCAGCAAAATAATGACCTACCTTTTTCTCTCTTGTTGAATATATGAGTAAGGATTGTACTATAATTGTTATCTTGTGTGGTTGAAAAAAAATCTATTGTACTGTTTTTACCCCCTGGCAGACACCAGCACTGGAACTGTCAACCAGTCCAGAAGTAGGTCTCTAACTCTTGAATTACATTAACTCAAGGGCTCAGATGGTTCCCATTTCCCTTAATTCCTGTACTAATATTGTGTGATCTTTTATCACAAAAACTGATCTTAGGATAATAATGATTCAATGTTTAGTACCATCCAGTACTTCACTGGATATTTTCAGGGAGGTAGAACCTAATACTACCACAATGTCTTAATAGCTCGTTATTGCCATCAATGTGCTTTCACTGTCTGCCAAAATTATTATCAAATATGGAGATAGTTGCTTCTTTTTCACTGTATATCTAAGTAATTACAATATAATTTGAATGGTACATCTAAGTAATTACAATATAATTTGAATGGTCTACTACAAGCATTACAAATCATAATCTCTTTATTCCATCCCCATTCAGGGTTTATAAAAAGGTTTATCAAGTAGGATCGTCAATTGCTTCATTTTTAAGTGCAATGTTCTCAGTTGTCAGAAGATACTGTATTTAATTTAATTACTGATATCAATAAATCAAGGTGTTCTAAGTTCCATTAAATTCAGTCTCATTATGTTTGTCATCATAGCAAAGCCACTGACAAAAGAAAGTAATGTGGTAGAGGGGCTAGCTTTGCAATTTCTTTTTATAAGAAACTTTTTTTTGGCCATCAACAAAATGATTTACCAGTACATTTGTTCCAAATTAAATTAAAAACCTTGCCCTGGCTAGATATTCCCAATAAAGGTATCCCTGCTTGCTCAGGGATGTAGAATCGGCCCGATGTGCCCTCCGAAATGTCATAAGAGGTGACTAATGAGCACAAGAGCCACGGTGACTTGGTTGTTAGCGTGCCCAGTGGCGCAGCGAGGCAAAGTGCCGCCCAGGGCCAACCACCAAAATTACGCCCCCACTCCATTAGTATCATTTATGATATATACGATACTGTTACCAAATTGCTGCCCCCTAGAAAGTGCCACCCGGGGCCACCGCCCCCTTCACCTCCTCCTCGCTACGCCACTGAGCGTGCCGGACTTGTGACCAAATGGGTGCAGGTTCAAATCCTACCACTGGATCAGCCCAGGTCAGCTACCATGGTGTGTCCTTGAGCAAGGCACATTACTCCTATTGCCTCAGCACTAAATAACCTACCTGTGTAGCTGTGCTGTGAAACACCAAACCCAATAAAGGTAACAAATATGTCTGATATTGACTGCATTGATTTCTACTCCAGGTCTCTATCTAATTTTACCACAAAATGTACACCAGATGCAAATAATATTGTCAAGATTATATAATAATAATAATAATAATAATAATAGTAACAATAATAATAATAATAATAATAATAATAATAAATATAATAATAATAATAAATATAATAATAATTCTTAATTTAACGAGGGTAGCTCAATTAGAATACAGATGTATCTAGTCTTCCTTGAGGCCCTCTGCTACTTTCTAACAGTCTACATGCATGTATCTTATAAACAAAATGTGTAGGTAAAGTAAAGTCACAACATTTAACAAGGAACAATCAAGTGATATGAATTTACATTACTCTAAACATATCAATCATATTGAAAGAAAAGACAGATTTTCCTGCTCAAAGACAAAACAGTTGGATAGAAACAGGAAATTTTACAAAAATATAATGATATGTAGCAATCAATTAAAATCAAACTTTTGAAAAATTTGATATTTTTCTTTACAACTTTCAGCAGAAGTTGCTGATCTAACTGATGTGGGCAAAAAATTCAATTTTTTTGTTCCAGAATATTTAAGACTACGAAGAAATTGTTCAGTCTTAGGTTTTTTAAAATTTTAAGTGGCCATGTGATGTCGACCTTAACACATATGGCCCATGATTTTCATCAATTAGTTCTCTCATATATTCAGGCATATTACAATGTATACATTTGTAGACAAGTACTGCCTTTTGAAAGTTTATTCTGTCATTTATTTGAAACCATTTTGGTTCTTGGAAAAGAATACTAGATGGTGTGTCAAAAGCGAGCTACTCTCTTTTGTATCTTGTTTATTCTTTCTGACTCTAGGGGTTGTTCCCCCATATTGTCAAACAATAGTCAATAACTGGCAAAATGTTGGAATTGTAGTACATTATTCTAGGTTGTTTGGGCAGGTATTTCTTAATTTTACTTAATAAAGTTATTTATTTGATAGAAATCTACAGACATAGTCAGTATGTTAGTCCCACTTTAAATCACTTTCAACTATCACCCTTAAAAGTTTTTCTTCCTTAACATTTTCAATGAGTTGACCATTTATTTCCAGATTTACCACTTTCTCAGAAGTGGAATGCTTCTTACATGAGGCTATTACCATACATTTTGCTTTTGTTTGATTTATAACCGTTTTATTTTGCTTTGACCACGTCTCAATATTTCGTATATCAGAGTCTAGTAGAGCTTTTACAATAATTACATCACTACCTGAAGTTGTTAGAGTAGCATCATCTGCAAATAAGTCTGTGTTTGTGTGCTCTGTCCATAGACAAAGGTCATTTATGAAAATAAGAAATAGCAATGGGCCTAAAATAGACCCCTGGGGAACACCATGATTAATTTCCATTGAGCTAGACTGAACAGTTCAAACTGAGACTTTTTGCATCCTGTTACATAGATGGGATGAACTAAACATAAGCTGATCATCCACTTCCATCACCATTCTTTGCAGGAATCTCAATAATAAATATAAAACAACTGCTACATGAAGTAATAATAATAATAATAACAATAATAATAATAATAATAATAATAATAATAATACAATAATATTAATAATAATTTCAAGAGGGTAACTCAGTTATCGTACTATTATCCCCTGATGCTATCTGCTAACTAGTAAATACTAATCAAACTAAATACTTAAATAAATCAATTATATTCAGTATAATATAATGGTATAATATATACAAACATGCTAAATACATATACAGGGCTCAGGAAAAGCATTCATCCTCTCATCCTAACTGGGTACAAATTGGCTGGGCTGAGTAAAACTTTACTATGTACTCATCTATCGGCCGAGTAGATGCATAATCGCACCTTGAAAACAAATCGGAATGCATTTTCTACCTTTAACAAGCAACAAAGTTCAACATCCCTTAACGTTTGGCGTGCGTCAGTTATAAATAACCTATCCCAAATTTGCCTACTTGCTGTCAGTCTAGAACATGTTGCACCGGATGTAAGTGTGATACTAAAATGGGTAAATATTATGAACATATTATGTTGTGGTTTTAAACTTAGCCCTTGATTTCTTAATGGTGTTTATATTTACAGTGACACTTTTCTGTAATTTAGGTGCCACTTTGATGTGGAGAAAGTTTTCCTTTCAATGAGCTATACCAGTAACACATCTTTATCAGTCAAAACTGTCACAATGTATCAATCTGGTCAGGCAATGTTTCAGTTACCCCAGGTCACCAGTATTTTTAAGACTGAAGCTTTATTGATACATTGCCATGCCAAAGGGAAGATGCCAGCAGTTATTTCTATAAGTATGGAATTACAACTTTTCACAAGAAAAACGTTGCCAAGTTACATTCAAAATGAGTATTTTAAGCGTCCCACCAACTTTCACACCATGCATGCTGTTGTAATGTATTTATAAAGCAGAGAATGTCGAGACAACAGCTGATTGATCGAAACTAGATGGGGTAATGACCTGTAAATGTTCCACTTCTTTTGACCAATCAGCAATGTTCCTTTTTATGGGACACGTGTGTAGCTCTCTAGAATGGAGGCTTGACCAAAATGGATCATTTAGTATGAAAGTTGGTGGAAATTGAGACTGTTGGAATTCAAGTTACTGACATTTTTCTTGTGAAAAGTAATTACATACTTCTATAAATTTATGATGGCATCTTAACTTTGGTGTGACAATGTATTAATAAAGCTGCACAGTCTTGAAAACACTGGTGATCTGGGACAAGCGTAACAATATCTGACCTGATAAAAATCATAAAATTATGACATTCTGTCACTTTACTTCTCCCATATATAACTCTTAAAGATGTGTGATAGCTTGTTGAAAGAAAACTTATGACACCTAGATTAATGAAACATTTGACTGTTAATGCAAAAACCACTAAGAAATCAAAGGCTATGTGTGCAACTGCAATTTCTCAGTTACAAATCTTGTGTCTTATTATATATTTATCTGAGGAACCATGTATAACAACATACCATTTTCATGGTTTTGACCCATATTAGTATCAAGCTTGCATCAGGTACCTATAGTTCTTTAGTAAAACATAAGCAGTGTAGTGGAGAAGTGTATTGTGTTGAGTATAATGAGAACAGGGACGAGTTACTCTTGCAACTCTTGCAACTCACTCGTCCCAGGGATGAGTGCTTGTGAAATTTTTTCCCAAACCCTGATATACATATATACTTACATACAATATAAACAGAAATTAATAGAGAGAATATGATGCTAACAGTGAAGAGCTACGGGCATACTGGAATTCATTAAATGTGGTGGCAGATTTTGCATTTGATGGGAGGGAATTAGAAATTATAGCACCAGAGTAGAGAAGACTTCATCTGTATGTATCTGTTCATGGCTTTAGAATTTGAAGATTATTGCTAGCTGCAGAATGTAGATTATGATACAGTACTCCCTCATTATAATGCTTTCTATGGGAGTCATAGAGTATACTGCCTTATAGTGAGACCACCTTATAATGAAAAGTATGATACATACAATTTCACTACCACTTAATGAAAAAAATACCTGACCATAACCACCTTATAACAGGAACCGTGTTACAATGAAGGGCCTTAAGAGTTTTTCACATTTTACATTCTTTATTTTGTTGTGTTTGAGTTCAGAGTCCTCAAATCCCATTAAATTTTGTTTTGTACCTACTTCTATTCATTTTGTTTTCATTAATTGACATTTTCTTGTCCCACCAGGTCAAAACATTATCAAGATCACAATTAAGTTTCATTTGGTTGGTTCAGAAGTATAAATGGCTGTGTCATCTGCAAAGAGGGCTGATGGCATATTAGGTGTGTGCAATGGAGGATCATTAATAAATAAGAGAAACAGAAGTGGTCCTAGAATTTTTCCCTGAGGCACACCTGATGTAACATGCAGTACTTCTGATCTTACATTACCTAAGGATGTCTGTTGACACCTATCAGTGAGATTAGATCTAAACCGATCAACTGTTTCTGATGCAAACTTTCATACTTTTAACTTGAAAAGAAGAACTTTGTGCACCACTAGGTCAAATGCTTTTTCATCAAAGTCTAGGAAAAGTACTCCCATTTAATTCCCACTATCTCTGTCACTTGCCAGTTTTCAATAATTCTTTTTAATGCAGTTACACATGAGTGGGAGTCTCAAATTATAATTACCCCTTATGTAAAAGGTTTTTTTTTTATAGCAAGGTAATTGTTGAGCTGGTTAACAATGTTTTTTAAAGATTTTTCATTATGTTGGAAGAATTGATACAGGTCAATATTTTCCAGGATGATCTTTGCAGCTGTCCTTGTTTTTAAAGTGTCAAGAAATGAATCTATATCAATACTTACATTTACATGGCATACAAAATGCTACAACAGTTTTATCATATATTTCCATCTTCACATATCTATCACCTTGGTTGACACTGTGGAAATGTGTATTTGTGTTGATATCTATAAGAAGATGGAGTCATCTATATCCCCCACCCTGCCAAAATGTCTGTTAGAAGATGAAAGAATTTGTCAATGATTAGGATAGTGAATAATAGATGGATGGATGAACAGAGGGCAAAAGCATTAAAAACATTGAAAATGAAGAATTTTTTTTAAAAAATGGCACATCTTGACCATGATACTGATATTATATAAAGTTTCAGAGAGATATCTTTGAACATGTATGATGGATCGACTGTTGCACAGACAGATGGAAAAAACTTAACAATATTGGAGCTGACAATTTCTCAATAGCAAAAGGCATATCTAGACCACTAGTCTAAAATGTATATTACGTTAAATACTCGCCCAACTGCAAATAACATAAACCTTGATCTGTTATCGCATAATGCGCAGGCAGATCAGGGTCATTGTTGTTTGTTTTACTTATTATCCTAACAATACGCATAGACCCAGATCTGCCATTGCATTATGCAATGGCAGATCTGGGTCTATGCAGTTTGCAGTTGGAGCTGACTTATACACAAATAAATGTGATAAGTTTTATCGAGATATCTTGAACAGTTTTGGAGTTTTGCTCAGGAACAAAAAGTGTGAATGATGGAAGGATGGATAAACAAATTAACGAAAACATTAAAAACACTAAAAACTTCAGCATTGTGAATAACAAAAGAAACATTTACACCACTAATTTAATACCATCTATACTTGCTTTTAAGTCCAGTCCAACTGCAAACAACACAGACCCTGACCTGCCATGACATAAAGCACCAGCAGATCAGAGTCTATATTGTTTGTTCTACTGATTACTCCTAACAAACTGCATAAACCCAGATCTGCCAGTCAATTATGTGACAGCAGATCTGCATGCAGTCTGCCGCTGGACTGTCTTAAAAGCAATTATATTAGGTAAGTGTACAATATTTCATAGAAATATCTTGAAGTTTTTTAAGTTTTGCCCCAGAAATAAAAGTATGGATAATGGATAGATGGATGGACAGACAAATGTACAAAAACATTAAAAATACTGAAAGTAAAGTTTAATGTAAATAGCAAAAGGCAGTTTTTAAGGACTAATCAATAGAACAAACAACATAGACCCTGATCTGCCGGCACATTATGCGATGGCAGATCATGGTCTATGTTTTTTGCATTTGGACCTGGCTTATAAGTGAGTATATACGGTATGCAGCACTAAATCTAAGTCTTTTATGGATGGCAAAAAGACATGGCATTAAACTCTCTATAGCCTCAAAAAAAATTCCTTCTTGTCTGAAATGATGTTATTACATTAGGATATCCTGATGTTTTTTGCTTGTACATAAAATTCTGTGTACATGACTCGTCTTTTATTACATTTGCACAGTACAACCTTCCTTTCGATCTTGGTAAGGGACCAACAATTCAATTTTCAGTGTGGGGAAGGGCTGGGATTTTGTTAAAAATAAATTTCCAGCCCTCAAATGGCTTGAAAAAAGTATTCTTGCACTGATTTATAGAAAAAAAGAACCTATTATATCCATTATACTGGTTGAAAAAAAATACATTATCTTGATGTAAAAGAAAAAAAAATATCCTGGCTTGAAAAAAAATCCCAGGCCCTCCCTACCAAAAATTAGATGGTCAGTCCCTAACTTGCTGGAGAAGGAAATTTTCCAGCTCTGCCATACCTCCAGGCAACCCCAGCACAGTTTCATAGTATCACATACAGTGTGAAACTTTATGACATGGCTGTCAGGCTACTGAATGCTATCTTTACAGTGATCTTGGTAAAGCTACAAATCAAGTACCATCTATACTCACTTATAAGTCGAGTCCAACTGCAAACTGCACAGACCCAATCTGCCATCTATGCAGTTTGTTATGAGTAATCAGTAGAACAAACATCGACCCCGATTCTGCCAGCACATTATGTTATTGCAGATCTGGGTCTATGTTGTTTGCAGTTTGACTCAACTTATAAGTGAGTATATTTGGTACATCATGATGTGAGGGTTTATCTAACTGTAAGTCTGGAATAGATATTTGGGCATGTAGTCCCACTTGCTGTGGAAGGAGTGACCAAATAAAGTGTGACCAAATAACGAGTAAATGCACATGTTAATCTACAGGCCAATCCAAATGAACTGTTCTTCATTCAAACTACCTACCATATATACTCGCGTATAAACCAGGTAAAAATGCAAACAACACAGATCCTGATCTGCTGTCGCATAATGGGCCGACATATCAGGGTCTATGTTGTTTGTTCTACTGATTAGTCCCTACAAACTGCACAGACCCAGATCTGCCAGCGCATAATGCGATGGCAGATTGGGGTCTATGCAGTTTGCAGTTGGTATCAGATTATACGCGAGTATAGATGGTATATGTATTGCAAAACTGATGTACAACATATTAAAAACTGCTAAGGTTGTACAAGTCATAATGTAACTATAATGTCCACTTTTTTAAAAATTCCTTTTTTAGCATTCAAAACAGTTATGTGCTCAACAATGGATTTATTTAGGTATGCAGATCAAAACAGTTGTGTCCTACAATGAATTTAGGTATGCAGATCAAAACAGTTGTGTACTATAATGAATTTAGGTATGCAGATCAAAACTGTTGTGCACCCTACAATGAATTTAGGTCTGCAGATCAAAACAGTTGTGTACCCTACAATGAATTTAGGTATGCAGATCAAAATAGTTGTGTACCCTACAATGGATTTAGGTATGCAGATCAAAACAATTGTGTGCCCTACAATGGATTTAGGTATGCAGATCAAAACAGATGTGTCCTAAAATGAATTCAGGTATGCAGATCAAAACAGCTGTGTGCCCTATAATGGATTTAGGTATGCAAATCAAAACAAATGTGTGCCCTACAATGGATTTAGGTATGCGGATAAGAACTGCAAATAAAATTATGTGCTTCTTGAGAAATGGACTGCACTGTTTTTTTTTCTTCACCGAATTCCCCTGGCTATGTACAATAACCATGTTAACAAATTTTATGAAGCTTATAATACTAAATTATAAGTTATGCATAGTGTATCTTTCCTGTGAAAACTCTCTTATAATACTAAATTATAAGTTATGCATAGTGTATCTTTCCTGTGAAAACTCTCTTATAATACTAAATTATAAGTTATGCATAGTGTATCTTTCCTGTGAAAACTCTCTTATAATACTAAATTATAAGTTATGCATAGTGTATCTTTCCTGTGAAAACTCTCTTATAATACTAAATTATAAGTTATACATAGTGTATCTTTCCTGTGAAAACTCTCTTATAATACTAAATTATAAGTTATGCATAGTGTATCTTTCCTGTGAAAACTCTCTTATAATACTAAATTATAAGTTATGCATAGTGTATCTTTCCTGTGAAAACTCTCTTATAATACTAAATTATAAGTTATGCATAGTGTATCTTTCCTGTGAAAACTCTCTTATAATACTAAATTATAAGTTATGCATAGTGTATCTTTCCTGTGAAAACTCTCTTATAACAAAAGATGATGTAATGGCCTGTGTTTATGTTACTACATTTGATAATGTACATGGGGCACACAAAAAACGTGGTTCTGGTCAAGGTGAGAAAAACAAGAGCCCCCCGAAGGGACTGATGCTCTACTGGGCAAAAAGAATTTCCAGCAATTTAAGATAAGACCATTTCTTCCTTTTAACTGTCGAGTGTTGGAACCATCTCTCATATTCTTCAGCGAAAATAATTTTTCAAATTAGCTGCTGTGGTACACATATTTGATGTCAGCTTGATACCATTTTCATTTAGGACAAGTAGACATCATTAGAAGTATTTTGGGGAAAACCCCATTTCATAATGATCATGCATTCAGAAGGAGTTGTGACAACAAGATTTTTAAGACAGTTGTTGTGACAGTCATATCAGATGTACGACTGGCACCATTTTCACTTAGGACCAACTAGGTATCATAAGAAGTCTACTGGTGAAAACCCCATGTTCATATAACCATCCATTTTGAGAGGAGTGGAGATAAGAATATTTTCAAGATAAGAGTTTCAATTCAAAAGGAGTAGCAATAACAAAAGTTTCAAGATGGCTGGTGTGGTGGCCATATTGGACGCCATATCGGCATCATTTTTTTTAAGGACCAACCAGACTTCATGGAAGTCTTTTAGTGGAAACCCCATATTGATATAACCATCCATTCAGCCATAACATGATTTTCAAGATGGATTTTAATTGGACATCGGATCAGCACCATTTTCATTTAGGACCAGCTAGACATGATAAGAAGTCTTTCAGTGAAAACTCCATATTGATATGCCCATCAATTCAGGAGAAGTAGCAAATACAAGATTTTCAAGATGGCCGCTGTGGCGGCTATAATGCACATCAGATCGGCACCATTTTTATTTAGGGCCAACTAGACATCATAAAAAGTCTTTTAGTGAAAATCCCATATTGATATGACCATCTATTCAGGAGGAGTAGCAATAAAAAGATTTTCAATATGGCTGCCATGGCAGCCATTTTGGACATCAGACCAGCACCATTTTCATTTAGGACCAACTAGACATCATTGGAAGTCTTTTAGTGAAAATCCCATGTTGATATGATCATCCATTCAGGATGAGCAACGATAAGATTTTCAAGGTGGTTGTCATGGCAATCACACTGGATGTCAGATAAGCACCTAGACATCATAAGAAGTCTTTTACTGAAAACCCCATGTTGATATGACCATCAATTCAGGAGGAGTAGCAAAAACAAGATTTTCAAGATGGCTGCTGTGGTGGCCATATTGGATGTATGAGCAGCACTATTTTCATCTAGGACCAACAAGACCATGTGATGATGTGTGTGTCAAGTTTCAAGGCAATCCTCCAAACAGTTTAGGAGGAGCAGCAATAACAAACTTGTGCTAACAGACATGTTTGTTTTCAAATGTCTTCTGTTGCTAAAATTTGAATTACAAGGCTGTTGGGGAGAAACACCTGTTCAGCCCATTAAGAAGCACTTGTCAGCTGTACCAGGCAAAACATCAACCAAGTAAAACTACACACAAACATGTGGTGCAGCTCAATAATTTGACAACTCTTAGAATGCAACAGTACTTGGGATGCCAACCACAAAGGGCAGGTGACACACCTTTATAACAGGACCCTGGCAATAAAACTCGAAACAAATACTGGCACAACAGACCATCCCATAAGCTCTTCTGATCTATGACCAGTAGAGGTAAAAATGGGGTTGGACGGTCAGTACTAATTTTTATTTAAAATTTTTTATTATCCAGCTCATGTTAGTTCATGTCACAGTTTGCAATCTTAAGTTACTAGTGTGGAGGTCAAAAACTTGGCAAGGTCAGTACCGATTTTGATTTTTTTGCATTTATAATAACTAGTTATTGGGTCAGGGCCTTTAAAATAGGGTAGGTTGTGTTACTGGAAACACTCCTACTTTTTTGTTTGGCCAGCAGTGCAAAAAGGCCTAAACTTAAATTATTTATGCTTTTTGAATTCTGAGCATCTTTTAGCAATACAATTTCCTATACCAAGTTTAACATTACACATCCCTCTGCACTTAATTTTTTTTTATTTTTGTCAGTTTCAGGAAGTTAAAGGACACCATCATAATAAGTACACACCAATAATGTTATAAACAATATCCCCATGTGTATGTACATACTAGAAGAATTAGTTCCCTTTGTTTATGCTGGTAGCTCTCCACTCTGGAGGTGTGTTCTATTTCCCAAGATTGTCACAGATTAAAACCCAAGAAAGACCCATATTTTTATACCCAGCTTCAACCCACAAAATAATCTGTTCATAAGGCATGCATGGTGTAAGTTAAAAAATATGGATGTGTGCACATAGCAATGGACATTTTCAAGAAAGGTTTAATCAAAATGAGTGGGGGTGCTAATTAAGACATACAGATATTACATCAAATGTATTGTATCTTGTTTTGTCAGGACTTCTCGCTTTAGTAAAACTTTCGTTCTCCACTATGCATAAAAACAAAACTAAATACCAATATACATTTTTTTAAAAATCTTCTCATTGGTCTTGTATTGTACATTTTATAATATGATGTTAACCTTGGGGTTACAAATGAGAGGTTTGGGGTCCTAATTAAAAGTACAAAACTGTTTAGTTGTGCAGACTTTCTTCATAGATGTAAACAGGGCCATAAATCTACGGTAATCTAAGTGACACTAGCCATTCCAGTTATGCTCTGCAGGAAGAAAAACAATTCACAACACCAAATATATCCATTCCTGAATATGTAATGACCTCATTTACAGTCAAAAAAAAAGGGTTAAGGTTTAATGTACAGCCCAAGAGGTATTTGAATTGGCCATCAAACATCACTCTGCTTGTAAATTGAGTGTAATTGAGGGCACAGGTCAATTTCTGGTTTGAAGAACTGGCTAATTGGCAGTTTTTAGTGACAGACAGACAACAAAAGTAAAATTTCTTATTTGGAGGGTAATGGTATGGATCAGACCCAAAGTCTCAACCTGTCAGTGAACTTTTTCACCCCTTCATAAAAGTGTTGTTTATTATGTTTCTGAATAGTAACATTCTAAATATCCAGTGGTCTTAACCTATGTCATATCTATTAATATAAAGTTTTCAAATCATTAACATGGATGTGCCAACACAATTCAACAAAGGTTAACCTGTCACATCAGAAAAACTCTAAAAGAAAACAAGAGTCCTTAGAAGGGACTGATGCTCTACTGGGCAAAAAGAATTTCAAGGAATTCAAGATAAGACCATTTCTTCCTTTTAACTGTTGAATGTTGAAACCATCCCTGATATTCTTCAACGATAACAACATTTTCAAATTTGCTGCTATGGTGGACATATTGGATGTCAGATAGGTACCATTTTCATTTAGGACAAAATAGACATAATTAGAAGTCTGTTAGTGAAACCCCAATGTCATGATTATCATCCATTCAGGAGGAGTAGTGATATAAAGATTTTTAAGACAGTTGTCCTGGCAGTCATATTGGATGTATGACTTGCACCATTTTCATTCAGGACCAACCAGGTATCATAAAAAGTCTACTGGTGAAAACCCCATGTTGATATAGCCATCCATTTGGGAGGAGTAGAGATAACAATATTATCAAGAAAGCCACCATGGTGGCCATATTGAGGGTTAGTCATTTTCATAAAAAAAAACAGGGAGACACTATAAGAACTCTTCTGATGAAAACCCCATGTCAAAATGACTTTACATTTAAGAGGAGTAGGAAAAACAAGATTTTCAAGCTGGCCACATATTGGACGTCAGATCAGCACCATTTTAATTTAGGATCAACAAAACAATATAAGTCTTGTTGTGAAAACCCCATGTTGATATGACCATTGATTCAGAAGTAGCAATAAGATTTTCAAGATGGCCACTGCAGTGGCCATATTAGATGTCTGAGCAGCACCATTTTCATTTAGGACCAACTAGACCTTGGGATGAATGTGTGTGTAAAGGTTCATGGCAATCCTCCAAGTAGGAGAGCAGTGATAACAAACTTGTGCTAATTGACAGACTGACAACAAATGAAAAACCATCACATAAGCTCTTTTGGTCTATGACCAGTAGAGCTAAAACTTAAACAACAAAATGAAAGGTAAAATCTTTTCAAAATTAAATAACAAGGAATTGACCTGAAAATATTATGCAGCCTCCAAAGATTTCACCAACTCAATTGTTTGTTGGGGTTTTTTTTCATTTATATACTAGTTTTCATCAATAGCATATAAATTATGATCATATTGCAGTTATTGTAGTTAATATCAGTAGGTGTGGTCTTGATTTAACTGAATGTAACCAATGAATGCATAAAAAATGAAGGAATGTGCACAGAAAATATTTTGTGCAAAAACACAATTATTTTGTTCAGTCATGCATGTATCTTCGATTTCTGAACAACAAAAATACCCCCAACCAACAAATATGAAAAAGAACTCAGGAAATTTGTCATAAAATTAAAATTTCTGGGAAAACATGCCTTTTTACAAGTTGCCACAGTGGCTCAGTAATTGTAAGATTCACAATCAAAAGGGTGCAGGTTCAAATCATACCATCGGATCAGCCCAGGTCAGTTACTGTGGTGTGTCCTTGGATAAGGCACTTTATTCCAACTGCCTTGGTACTAAATAACCTACTTGTGTTGTTGTGCTGTAAAATGCCAAACCAAACCAAATCCTTTGCACAAATGGTGGTGCTCAGCTAAGGCTGCTTAAACTTGTATATTAGCCAAGTCATGATTGTGGTAGTGTAAAACAACTGCTACAATCACCGTAACCTTTTAGGGCCTATTAACAGTCAAGAAATAAATTGTGTATATAAATGGTTGCCTGGTTCAAAGGGCTGAGCCAAGTTAAGGGTCAGACATTTTTATCAGCTAGTATCTGTGATAGGAAGAGGGTTGCCTGACAGTTCCTGACAGCAACACTGATAATAACACTTCCACAAGCAAACTGAATAGCAACATGCCAAGGATACTTCACAAAACATACTGTATTATCTACATACCAGATTGTACTATCCAAAATAGACTGCCTGCAGTTTCAACAAGAGGCATAAGTGGGCCTGATATCATTCACCTACTTACATAACTTTGCAGTTCACCATTTCACTGAACAGGCTTATGCAGTATTGTAAGAAATCAACCCTACTAAACTATCTCCAAAACTTTATATCATGTCAATTTTACCCATTTTACTAAAAATTATTTTCAAAGATAAAGGCATAATTAATATTCGTAGTTGCTTGCTCATTTGCAACAGAGATTATGATGGTATAAGCCTATTTACCAAGTTTGATCAATTTTTTTTATAAAAAATACAGTCTTTAGAGTTATAAAAATTCAGTCAATCAAATGCAAGATCACCTGATAAATATGCATAGATCTTGCTCATAATAAAACTCTTCCAACATCTTGACAATATTAGCCCATTTATCAAGTGGGATTAGAATCAGGTCAGAAATACTGTCCCTCAAGTAGTAAAAAGCTCAATCAATCAGGTGTATAATCACCTCATTAATATGCATAGATCTCGTAATAAAACTCTTTGGATATCTTGATGATATAAGCACACCTATTTATCAATAGGGCTGTCAAAAACCACGGAAAACTTCACCCGGGTACCCGTTGCGCCGTTTAACGGGTAACCAGGTACTCGTTAGAACATGAAAGACATGTACAACCCTAGTTACTTCACTGTCAAATTTTCACAAACCTTGATTGTTGAAGGGTCACAAAACGAACAGACTATTTACATCATTTTGCACATTGTTTACCACACTTTATCCACTATTTCGCATTCTCTTTTTCGCATTTTACCAATTCGCACTTTCGCATTTTCACATTCGCACTTTACCCACACCCAATGGGAGATGGCTGATAGTCTGTCGATGGAGATAATTTGTTTTCCTGTTGTACTTCAAATTGTCTATTATAAATTGTGCTATAATATTTTGTTTGATTTGTCAATAATAATTTATTAATATTACAATGTCGTTTCACTTATTAATAAACTTCCAACAAGTTCCACAGCGTGTTTTGTTATTTATTACTCACGGCGAATGGCGGTGAAAGTCAACTTTCGGTTGAGAACTTGAATACTAAAGGAGGTTTACACTTAAGTAAGTAAGCAAAACAGTACAATATTAATATTTCAAACTAGATAAAAATAACGTTTTTTGAATGTTTTTATGAACTAAAAACTAAAAAATGAATGAACTAAGAAAGAATTTATCAAAGCTAAATAATACCAGTCTGTCCTAGTGTACAAGTACATGATCATTGTTCCCAGCACAATTTCCAGTTTCTGCTAAAAAAAAACAACATATCGACCGTATCTGGTGACAGCGATGCATGTTTCCTGTTTGCAACGTGTCCTGCCGTCAAAAAAGCACTTTCGGATGGAACTGACGTTGCAGGAACACAGAGATATTTTCGCGCAAGGGCAGCCAGCCTGGGATATCATGATGTATTATCTCGCCAATACTGAAGAATGTCACCATTAACATGAAGTGGCATCTCCGACAGATATGTTGCCAATTCGTCTACCGATGCAGCGTTGTTGTCTGCGGCACACAGAGAAGCTAGATCATCAAAAATGTTATTTTCGGCGACATTTTCCATTCTCAGTCTCTTCGGTTCCGGTCAATCCGTTTTGTCAGTGATTATGGCAACAGTGGTTAGCGGCACAGGTAGTGGATCCATGATTACTACTGCCATCAACTCCAGTCTGACAGAAGCGTACGTCTCCTGTCATGGTGCTTCCTCAAAAAATTTCAGAAGTTTATAACGCAGATCGACGACTGCAGCCTCAGCTGCATTGAGCACGCTGTATCCGGTAGGATAATAGCGGGTTTGAAGTTCATTGGTGATGGCTTTCCGACATTCTTTAATTGCAGCATCATCATCTGGTTTCAAATCGGAAATGTTTTTCATTATTATATACAAGTGCGCATACACAGACGAGATGGACGGGTACTTTTGTCCAGATGACATGATGGTAACTTGCTTGAAAGGCTTTAGTATAGGTATGAGAGCTTCAGCCAATGACCAGTTTTCGTCCGTCATTTCAAAAGCAGAAGCGATGCTGCGGACTGTTACCTGTGGGTCAGACAGAACTGCACCGATCGCCCACCGTAATTTCACGAGGCGTTCCAACATATCCAGAGTCGAATTCCACCTTGTGGAACAATCTACGATAACTTCCGAAACTGCAGCGGTGTCATTATTTTGTAGTGCTTTCTGTTTTTCACGCAAAGCCTGAGCTGCAACTGTACTGCATTTAAAATGTGCAGCTATTCTCCTGGCAGCACCAAGCATTCTGGCTATGGTTTTCACTTTTAAACCAGCGCTAATTGCCAATTGCAACGTATGAGCAAAGCAAAGTTGATCTGGCCAGTCATCAAGCAAGTCCATGGCTGCATTCATATTTGATCCGTTGTCATGGACTGTTGCAGCTCTTTTATTCACTGGAATGTTCCACTCATTGGCACAATCACTCAGACGAACACTGATGTTTTTGCCCAGTGTGTCGTTCCGGAGTCTCTCTTGTCTGCAAAATGGCTGATTCCAGTTCCCACACAGGATTTATCCAGTGAGCAGTCACGCACATATAGGCAATGTTCTGCAATGATGTCCACAAATCCATTGCAAATGCTACATAATAAGCCTTTTCCAATTCCACCAACATTTTCCGAACGCCTTCATCATACCGTTTCTTTATCAACGCAGTTGTCGTTGTTCTTGATTTGATTTCGTAGTCTGGCTCTAGAAAATTAATTAGGCTTTTAAAACCGTCTCCTTCCACAATACTTATCGGCTTCCCATCTTGTGCAATGAAGGCCGCAATTCTCCGATCAATTTCTAAGGCCCTGGCTTTTGATAATTTTGGTTTCCTGACCATGAATGAAGCAATGCACGGAGTACTACTTGTGCTGCCGTTATTATCGACGTCAATGCGGTGTGTTCCAACGAGATGGTTCTGCAAAGTACTTGTGTTTCCACCTTTTGCAGAAAGCACCAGTTCACACAATTTGCAACGAGCACTATTCTCGTTTAGTCGTTCAGCATGCGCCCACACTTTAGAAACTTTGCCCATTACTCTTTGTTAAATATTTATTTAAATAGAAAATAATATCACTCCCTATAATAACTGTGTTTTGTTAGACACACATGCAGCGCTTCTAAAATGGCAATAGCAAACAGGGCTACAGCAACTGCGTGGTAACGTGGTATCACTGGTACATACCAGTGACACCACGTGACCACGCAGTTGCTGAAGTGATATGTTAACACGAGTAGTCTACATATTAGTGTTGTTTTGAACTGTGAAGCTGTTCGCACAGCCCAGCGTGCAGCAGCCATTTAGTAGTGGGCCGCTGATGCATAACGGGTGGTCCTACTCCTAAATATAGACTGGAGCTGCAACTCAGACCAGCGTACTGCTGATGATATATGATATTTTGAGAGTGTTGTAGACAAATTATTTTTGTGAACGGGTACTCGTCATTAATTTTCAATGCCCGGGTTTTTCACTACGGTCGGGTACCCGGTTACCCGGGTACCCGTTGACAGCCCTATTTATCAAGTTTGACAAAATTTCATCTGAAATAGAATCTCTAAAATATTAGCAAGCTCAGCCAATCAGATGCAAGATTACCTCATTATTATGCATGGATGTTGCTCATATAACAAGAGTCCCTTGAAGGGACTGATGCTCTACTAGCTGAAAATTATTTCAAAGAATTCAAGACAAGACCATTTTTTTCTTTTTAACAGCCAAGTGTTGAAACCATTTCTGATATTCTTTGGCAATAACAAGATTTTAAAATTAGTTGCTGTGATGGACATGCTGGATGTCAGATTGGCACAATTTTCATTTAGGATAAAGTAGACATCTTTAGAAGTCTTTTGGTGAAACTGCATGACATTATGATCATCCATTCAGGTAGAAAAGTAACAACAAGATTTTCAAGACAGCCGTCATGGATGTACAACTGCCACTATTTTCATATAGAACCAACTAGGTATCATAAAAATTCTGTTGGTGAAAACCACATGTTGATATAATCACCCATTTGGGAGTAAAGATGACAATCTTTTCAAGACATGGTGGCAATATTGAGGGTTAGTCATTTTCATTTAGAACAACTGTACACCATAATAACTCTTCTGATGAAAACCTCCATGTCAGAATGATTTTCCATTTAAGAGTAGCATACTGGACGTCACATCAGCACCATTTTAATTTTGGATCAACAAAACAATATTATGAGAAGTCTTTTAGTTAAACCCGATGCTAATGTGACCATTCATTCTGAAGAAGCAGTGACAAGATTTTCAAGCTAGCTAATGTGGCAACCATATTAGACCTCAGATCGGCACCATTTTCATTTAGGACTAACTAGACATCATACAAAGTCTTCTGGTGAAAACACCATGTCAATGTGACTTTCCAGGTGTAGTAGTGATAACAAGATTTTCAAGATGGTCGCTGTGTGGTGACCATATTGGACTCAAGACTGGCACCATTTTCATTTAGGACCAACCAGACATAATAATAAGTCTTTCAGTGATAACCTCATGTTGATATGACCATCTTTTCAGGAGTAGTGATAACAAGATTTTCAAGATGGCAACTGTGTGGCAGCCATACTGGATGTCAGATTGGCACCATTTTCATTTAAGACCAACTGGACATCAAAAGAAGTCTTCTGGTGAAAACTCTACATCAATACAACTTTCTGTTCAGGAGGAGTTGCAACAAGATTTTCAAGATGGCTGCCATGGTGGCCATCAGATCAGCACTTTTTTTATTTAGGTCTAACTAGACATCATAAAAAGTGTTTTAGTCAAAACCCCATGTTGATATGAACATCAATTCAGGACAAGTAGCAATAACAAGATTTTCAAGATGGCCACTGTGGTGGTCTACTAGATATCCAAACAGCACCATTTTAATTTTGGACCAACTAGACCATGGGATGAACCTGTGTGTAAAGTTTCATGGCAATCCTCCATGAAGTTTAGGAGTAGTAGTGATAACAAACTTGTGCTAATGGACAGACTGATGATGGACAATGGACAGATGACCATCCCATAAGCTCTTCTGGTCTATGACCAGTAGAGTAAAAATTGTACATATCTGTTAGTGTGATGCTTTAAGTCTAATTATTAAGTTTAGTCAAAATCGGGTTAGAATACAGACTCCTTAATGGTAATAATCTCAGCCAATCAGATGCAAGATCACATCATTAGTATGCATGGATCTTGCTCATTATCAAACTTATCTGAGATCTTGGTATCAACCCATATTTCAAGTTTGATCAAAACTTGATCTGAATTATCGTTTCCTCATTTATACTGCCACCAGAACATTTTATTTTAGTTTCCAAAGCCACACTAAAATCTGTCCAAGTCCAAAACATTTGCATTAATGTTTAAATTGACCCCTTAAACATGTAGTTGTAAAAATGAGGTTACTCACCCATAACATCTGTGAGCAGTAAAGTTTGATGTCAAGACATCTGCGCCATGTGCTCTCCTGTACATGTAGAAGGGCTGTTTCAAAACAGCTTTTCAATGTTTTGGACTTTGTCTTTTTTTTTTGCAAACTTTTAGAAACTAACAAAATTGAAATTGGTTGTTCTAGTGGCAGTTTATTAAATATATTTACCTATTTGTGATTATCATAATATAATCTAAAAAATCAGAAAAAAATTACAATGTATAGTTTCTGCTGTGTTGATTTCAAGTCATATGGCCCAAATACATGGTGTAATGACCAAAATGGGTACATGAGCCTTAACTGTGCACATTGCATATCTACCGTATATACTTGCATATAATCTGAGTCCAAATGCAAACAACATGGACCCTGATCTGCCATCGCATAATGTGCCAGCAGATTAGGGTCTATGTTGTTTGTTCTACTGATTTTTCCTTACAAACTGTATATACCCAGATCTGCCGGCGCATTATGCGATGGCAGATCTGGGTCTATGCAGTTTGCACTTGGTATCGTTAGTTAGTTTTTTTAATTAACGACGTGTTCACCGAATTCCGTTGGTATCGGATTATACGCGAGTATATATAGTAAATACCAGAGTGTAACCTGTCATTCTGCACTGGCGCTTGTCCTGATAAACAGCTTTATAGACTATGTTTTAGGATTGGGACAGTATTTAATGTATTCTTTCTCTGAAGAGTCAAATTGATTCAACTCCTACTTTATTTTACAATAGTTGTTTAGTAGCAGCAGCAAAACTTCATCAAACACTAAACATTCATAAGGTATTCAAAAGGCACTAGTCATCAGTATAACTATAACGACACTGAAAAACTGGTATGATTTGTGTAGTGCAAGTATGGCAAGCACAATTAAGTCAGTGATTTAGCACTACCATAGTGCATGGAAACTAGGTTACAGTGATCTAATTGTGAAACGAGTTATGAACAGGTGTAGATTTAACACTGATATGATACAAAAATACTGCTATTAATACATGTACACAAAAACTACATGTAGGTCACAAGGACCCACTCTCATGATAATTGTGCTTACCATGTTATTCACCCATTCACTGACGGGGGGGGGGGGGGGGGGGGTCAGTAAATACATATATGGTCAGTATGTACACCTGGCAATTACAGGTAGGCATCACTGGCAATTTCCAAGAACTAATGGTACTGCATTAAAAAAAGGCCAATTGCGGCTCAGAAAAAAACTCATCCAGTTTGTCTTTTCATCCGTTTTAGTGTCTTTTTGTCAGTGACTGTAACTAGTGTCCAATCAAAGCATTACCTACCAGCAAGTTTTTTTTCACATTGAAATCTGCAAGTTTTTCTAAAATTTCAACACCACAAAGAAGGTTTATTCTTCACATTTATTATTGCAAGTTATAAACTTAAATCAAACAACAATTACTTTGCGGAATTCTCTGCTTGTGATTTTAGTGATTTCATTTATATCACTCCCAAACTAGGAACCCACCATTCAATTTTATGACGGGAGGGGGAGGGGGGAGTAGAAAAAAACTCATACTCCCAAAAAGCTTGAAATATACACTCTTGTTCTGAACTGTAGAAAAAAACCTAATTCTATCCTTTATATTAGTTGAAACAAAACTTACGAGATAACCGAAAAAAAAATCATCAAAGGTTAGAAAGCAAGTTCAAGCTCCCCCTCTACCCACCCTGAAAATTAAATGGTTTAGTCCTGTTCATTGTTTTGGGAGGGGGGATGGGCTGGGATTGTCTTTTGAGCCAGTATATTTTTGTTTGTTTTACAATTTAGAAAATTTGTTTTCAAACTAATATAATGCTATAACTGGTTCTATTTTTTCTATAAATGAGACAGAATATTTGTTTCAAGCTATTTGATGGCTGGAAATATTTTTCAAACAATCCCATTTCCCCCTCCCCCTTCTTGAAAATTAAATGGTTGGTCCCTTAACCCCATAATGATATCCATAAAGCTCAATTAACAGGACTCCTTGTTTTCAAATGTCTCCTGTTACTGAAATTTAAATAACAAGGCTGTTAGGAGTAACACCAGTTCAGCCCATTATGGGAGCACTGTCCACCTGCCAGCTGTACCTACACACAAACATGTGGTGCAGCTCAATAATTTGACAACTCTTAGAATGCAACAGTACTTGAGATGCTGACCACAAAGGCAGGTGTCACACCATTATAACAGGACCCTGACAATAAAACTCAAAATAAATACTGGCACAACAGGGACCAAGTTTAAGATAAAACTTTTAACAAAGGAAATGCTACTTTTCAAACATTGGGCAGTTCTAGGGATGCAGGCCATAATGGATAAGTGTCACACCATCATACCATGACCCCTGACAAGAAACCCCAAAACAAATATTGGGACAAAGTTAACTGAAGACTCTTAAAAAAATTTTAGACACAGGACAAAAAATGTGATTTTTTATAAATGCTTTCAAATTCATCTGCATTCAAATCTACATCCTAATAAGTAACTTAATTTCTCTAGTTTTGGGCAACTGCTAATTTTCCACAGCAACAGTCCATGTAATTAAAATTTTGATCTACCTAAATGAAGCAGATCTGATATGCATGGATACAAGTAAATGTTCTAGTTACCTTCTGTTTATTTTTGTTAACCTATCAGATACATCATTGCATTCTGTGTTATGGAGAGTTATTGTAAGGAATGATAAGTTCACAATTGTTTTTCACTTTAATAAAAATAAAAGCTGTAATTTGATGGGAGAATCAAAGGGTTGATAAAAGATTTTAATCAGATTACAGCAATAGTTAAACATTAACAGGACTCTGGGAAAATGTTTCCAAGCACTCATCCTTGGACGAGTGAGCTGCAACAGATACTCGTACCTGGTATGAGTGAGTTGCAACAGATACACGTCCCTGTCATCACTTTACTCAACTCAATACACTTACCCACTACATTATTTACACTCTTACTAAAAAAAAAAACTACAGGCACCAAAGATTAAAAGTAATTTTTATATGGTAAATATCATTTTAAATCAATTCTCCACCTTCAGTATCGATGTCTCAAAACAGCAAAATTATTGATGCATCAGTGCACTGATTTCACCCCTAATGTGAAGTTGCATATGCAATAGGAAGGTAGATGTCAATGGGTACAGTTAGGAAAAATAAAATTCTGGGATGTCCTGGCAATGTGGACTTGCATACATAGAGCAAAATTAGTTATGTTAATAACTAACTCTGCATTTGGATATATTTTTCTGTTTAAACTGCTGTTATGAAATTTTTTTTTTTAAAAGTTTAACTTTTCAATGAATTTATCAATTATTACCTTAACTATATTTATGGACAATATAGAGTGTTCTGGTTTTTTATCCACAGTTTTTATTATAATTCAATTTTCTTTGAATGTTTCCTTTTTGTACATAATTTGTTGATTTTACTTAAAAATTCAACATAAACCTGTTCATTAATACGACCAGAAATTAATTTTATCGATGCACCCTGACATGTGAGTCACCATTTTTTTACTAACTTTATCCTGGGATTTTGTTTCTCTTTATAGTTTACTTGAAAATTATATAATCATATATGCTTTGAAATGTTCATGTCTCTAACCAACTCTTATTCTTCATTTCCATCAATGGGATAAAATGAAAGTCGTTCACAAATCACCATGAACAGGCAGGTCAATTTGAAGAATCAATAAATCTAAAATAATTATGCTCCGTAGTTAGCATAGCATTTTCTTTAAAATCAAAGATTTAATTAACAAAATTTAACCTCTTTATTACAAAGTGATTTTTGGTTCATAGTGAAAATTTTATGAAAGTTGGTGTACAGTAGTTGTAATGCTCACAATTTATACATGTTATAAGGACTGGTTTTGTTTATCTGTAAAGTTAGCTCCTCAGAACCTATCAGTAATAAATCAAAACAGAGCCAGCTTTAGAGTGGGTAAATAGTGGGTAAATTGGAATGATGAGTTATACAAACACTTGACTGACAGCTGGTAGGTAGTTGGAGCTTGGGGATTGTCAATTACAATTAGCAACAAGGTTTAAATCTGTGTTGCAAGATACACGGTATTAACTACAAATGGGCCTTGAATTTAGACTGGGATTGCTATAAAAGCTCTTTGTCAACCTAGGTCTAACTCCTTATTGATATGCAAATGAGACCCCCAGTCATTGCTTTAGCACTCTAGATTAAATGACCATCAAAGAAAAAGCTGGGTGCCTAATCCCTGGGGCTATTTACCTGGTTGTTTATTACCCATGAAAGAGGTTTCCCAAGGTAAACTTTGCTGTTGATTGATGAGCAAAATTTGTAATCAATACAATTTTTAAATATAACTAGGACACAAAGTAACAAAAATCTATCAGTAGACTGTCATACATGTTACCAATGTACTAGTCTATTTTTTTTGTAAATAATAATAATAATAATAATAATAACTTTATTTAAAGAGTGTAACACAATTAGCTGAAGAACTAATCTACCTTGAGGCCCTCATACAAAGGAACATATTTATATGTAAATCTACAAACAGACTGTTGTTGTTCATCCTTCAAGTTCGAAAATGACCATGACATCACTAAATGGTTTGGTTCATGTGAGTTGATGATCAGGCTAATTTGTGCTCTGAACTGTCTGTGGCACACTTGACAGGAGATGCCACTTGGGTTTGCTTGACCAATAGAGGACATGCTGCAGTTCTGAGATTTACGCTGCTCATGCTTCTGCACTGCCTCTGCAGTGCTCCTCCGTTCAAAGTCTGTAGCTCCAGTATGGACGAGACTCCGCCAGGTGGAGCGATCCTGTGTGAGATCTTACCATTAGACTCGAGGTCAATGTCGAAGTGTTTCAAGGATGACTTGAGGGAATATTTGAAGCGTTTCTTCTGACCACCCTGAGATCGCTTTCCCTCCTTCAGCTCGCCATAGAAGATCTTCTCTGGTAGTCGCAATCTAGACATCCTGGTGACCTGGCCTGCCCATCTCAGACACACACATATACATGCACATATGCATACATACACAACAATATATGTACTTTCTTTACTTTCTCTCCCTC
The DNA here is from genome assembly GCA_029931535.1 of Margaritifera margaritifera. Classification (NCBI taxonomy): domain Eukaryota; kingdom Metazoa; phylum Mollusca; class Bivalvia; order Unionida; family Margaritiferidae; genus Margaritifera; species Margaritifera margaritifera. The sequence continues at coordinate 1,828,406 of JAQPZY010001299.1, forward strand.
ACATGGACACTCATCCGTACATATGATCCTACACAGTCAATATACATGAAATATGCAATAACTACACAGTTTTCAATCTCAATCAAATCTCTCTCTCTCTCTCTCTCTCTCTCTCTCTCTCTCTCTCTGTATATATATATATATATATATATATATATATATATTTATATATATATATATATATATATATATATATATATATATATAATTTTATTATTTATTATATCTACATCTCTGTAGCCACTGGATATATTGATTTTGGAAGAAAGGAATAGCATGGGCATTTCTAATCTCTACTGTATTACTATTCCAGAGCAAAGCTCCAGAGTATTTGAAATTTTGGAATAATTCCTTATTTGGTTTCGGAATTTTATACTGCTTGGTAGACATGGATCTCGGGTTAAGCAGTGGCATTGCAACCGCCCAGGTAACCCCCACAACTGCAGGGGGTGGGGAGGGGGTAGGATCCAGGTTCAATGGGGTCCCAAATTCCCATGAAACAACTTTTTTTTTGCAAGGGGGCCCCATAACTAATTTTTGCTGGGGGGTCCATAATTTCTTGCTACACCACTGAGGTGCGGAGTGTTACCAGGTAGCCTGTACTGGAATAGTGACTGTAAATATACAGGAGCTCTGTTATTGGATATCTTTTACAATAACTTGGCTTTTCTCAAAATGGATTGGGTTTTAAATAGGTAATATTCTTAACTTATCAGCTAAGTTTTCCCTGTTTTCTGTCTGGTCTGACATTATCCTGAATGCTCTTTTTTGAAGACATACTAGCTTTGCAATCTTTTTATCATTCGAATTAGGCCATATAGTATTATAGTAATCTAAATAGGGTTGTGTGTAACTATTATAAAATAGTTTCTTCTGCCTTTCTGGAAGAAAATGTCTTGTCCTACTGAGAAGCCATATACCTGAATTTTCTTTTTTACGGATATATTTTATATATTCTGTCCATGGTAGATTATTATCTACAAAAACACCAAGTACTCTATCATGACAGACCATTTGCAAATTTATATCCTTCCATATTAGACACAGTTCATCGCTATCAAGACTTTTTTTGTTGTTCCCATGTTGTGATAAGTAATAATTTAGTTTTACCAGTATTTATTACCATGCCATTGCTTGTGTACCAGTTGTCCAGTTTGTTTAGGGCAGCTTGTAAAGAAACTTCCAATTCATTCTTTGTGTTTTAGATGTCTGATAATGTCGTGTCATCTGCATAGAGATCTGAAGATGAATTGAGTACCCCAATAGAAGGGGTAGGTAAGTAATGAATAATATAAATAGTAATGGACCTAGAATTGAGCTTTGTTGGACTCCATATTTAATTATTCCTGGTTCAGACATAACATCCTTTAAAACATGTCGAGTTCTCTCATTTAAGTATGAAGTAAACCATTAGTTGTGCTGTCATCACATTGGTAAATTTTCAGTTTGCTCAAAAGGATTTCATGATCAACTATGTCAAAAGCTTTCCTGAACTATGTAAATACAGATCCTATTATTTTCCATGATCAAGTACCATGGGGAGGAGGGAGCCACAGTAGCTTAGTTGCTAGAGCATCAGACTCGTAATCCAAGGGTCATGGGTTCGATACCAGCCCAGGCCAGCTTGGTTCGACTGCCTTGGTGTGTCCTCAGGAAAGGCACTTTGCTCCTATTTCCTTGGCATGATACCAATAATATGTTAAAGGTGCCATTAAAACCCACAAAAACAAAAACAAAAAAAGCAAAACATGGGAGGCAGGCAATCCCTTTCCAGAAAGGGAGGTAACATGTACTAATATCCCCATGCATCCTGGCAATAAATAATGATTGATTATATTCACCATGATGTGAGAATATATTATATACAGTTCAAATAGGATGAAAATGGTTTGCATCTTTTGCATGATTGCTTCACTGGTTCCCACCCTGTTCATATCTATCGCTTACTGGGCAATGCTTGTAGTTTTGGGTAGGGATTATTAATCACAGAACAAAGTCCATAGGTGTCCTAATGGATATAATTGTCTCTTAAAACTAATTTTTTACATGTAGCTATTCAAAGCACAGTCTAATTATACTGGCATTACTAGAAGGATGGACTCAATAATTACTTGTTTCTGTAAAGCATCAGTATGACAAATGACAATATCCCATGTCATTCCCACACCATATTGCTTTAATGTTTTCTCAAACTGACCGGAAACAAAGGAAAGTTCTAAAAATGTACAGACTTAAAGTGACACCTAAATGGATTTCTCTTTAAAGTGACTAATGTGTCTCCAAGAAAATAATGTATAATGCATGTAAAAGAAATATAAGGGCTCAAACCATTGTCTGGATGCAAACTCAAAGACTTTTAACCTGGAACACAAAAGTGATGCTTTTACATCCAGTGTAATACATGGTCATTACAGCAGAGATGGATTATTACAAATCACATTACAGCAGTAAATTGTGTTTTTATGTTGGACTTGCCACAGAGGGAACATTTATATTACTTATTTATAGTTAAATAGTTTTAGTTTTTTATAATAACCAAAAGAATGTCCACGCTTGTCACTATTATAACTACAAAAGAATGTCCTCACTTGTTACTATCGTAACTAAAAAAGAATGTCCTCACTTGTTACTATTATAACTACAAAAAGACTGTCCCCACTTATTACTTGTATAACTACAAAAGGAATGTCCTCACTTATTACTATCATAACCACAAAAGAATGTCCTCACTTGTTATTATCATAACTACAAAAGAATGTCCTCACTTATTACTATTATAACTACAAAAAGAATATCTTCACTTATTACTATTATAACTACAAAAAGAATGTCCTCACTTATTACTATTAAAACTACAAAAAGAATATCTCACCTATTATCATAACACAAAAAAATGTCCTCACTTATTAGTATTATAACTACAAAAAGAATATCCTCACATTACTATTAGAACCACAAAAAGAATGTCCGCACTTGTTACTATTATAACTACAAAAAGAATGTCCTCACTTGTTATTATCATAACTACAAAAAGAATGTCCTCACTTATTACTATTAGAACTACAAAAAGAATGTTCTCACTTGTTATTATCATAACTACAAAAAGAATGTCCTCACTTATTATCAGAACTACAAAAATAATGTCCTCACTTGTTATTATCATAACTACAAAAAGAATGTCCTCACTTATTACTATTAGAACTACAAAAAGAATATCCTCACTTATTACTATTAGAACTAAAAAAAAGATTGTCCTCACTAGTTACTATTATAACTACAAAAGAATGTCCTCACTTATTATTATTATAACTACAATACTGATCACTGAGTTCACTGAAGACAGATTTCAGTTTTAACAATTGAAGTCCATAAAACTGATATTCAAACCATATTACTTCAAACTATAAAACTCGCATACTTGTGCACATATTCTTTATACCATGTACTATACAGTTCAACTTTCAGCTCTATGCAAACTTGTCTATAGATAAACATGCAAAGCTAAATACAAAATCTCATTTATAAAAACTATTATTTACATTTCAAATACCTTCCTACTTCTAAGTTAATATACAGTTGTAATTGAAACTAGAAAAGCACAGAGTGTTTGGTGTCTAAATGCAAACAGTGTTGTCAAGTCAAACACACTTTTAAAGTGAATTTGTCTTTCGCAAACTTGTCAGTTCTTGAATGATGTGCACTTTATACAACCATGGTGAATGTGAAGGGTCTGCAGTATTTTGTATGCACCGAAACAAGCAAATTTTTTCATGTTGTTTGATTTCAATAAAGCTCAACATTAATTGAATAAAACATAGAGCTTACAATGTCTTGGAGGGTCTGCACCAGTGGCCACATGAAACCAGTTATCACAGATGGTTGTTTATTTTTGATTCTGTACAGTATTTTGTTTATTGGTAGGAGAGAAAAATAAAATTACATAAACATTGTGATACAAGTATTAGTTTCTCTGGTACCATCAAAACTACTGCACAGATGAAAAAATATGAGACCATAGTACAATAAATAGACAATTGGGTCAGACCTTCTACCAGGGTCTATTGTACAACTGAAAATTTTGGGAAGTTCCCACCTCCATTTGAAAAGAAGGGGAGAATTGTCTGAATATAGGAGGGATTTAATGAAGACAGAGCTTTAAAATATGATTTTTGAGAAATTAGTTTGAATCCTTGGGATAGAACTTTCAGCCACTACATGTATATTTTGAGACCTCATTCACAATGGAATTAAGGTCTACTTTTTTTGCCCCAATGGACCCCACACAAATTCCAGCTCAGAAGCCAAAACAGTCAGTTCACCACTGATACACTTCAAAAAAATATATGCTGCATGTGATCATAACAGAAACTTGTTTATCCAAATTTTTAAGAACATGAAAAGTGATTGGATGAGAAGAGTTCAGATGAGTTTGGGTTATACAAAATAAGTACCATATATAATTTAATACACACACATAATTAGCACACTGTGCCAGTGATGGAGACAATGGTCAAAACTCAACTAAAAATTATCATCTATTTATAAGTACACATGTCTCCTTCATTTTAACTCACCCTGGTAACTCACAAATCTGCTAATAATTCAAAGGCAGGTGTGGATCCATTGTTTTTGTAGAAATGGCAAAAATAGGCTCTTATTTGCTCAACATGAATAAATCTTGATATAAATTGGTAAATTTAACCTCGATATATAACTCATTTATCACTGAAAATGGCAGGTTAGTGAGCAGAATTTGGAATTGTCATAAAAAATTTGCAAATTTTAATAAAAAATCATTAATTTTGTAAGATTTTCTTTACGGTATACAAGAAAATATAAATGAAAATGTTAGTCAATGCCTACTTGTGATATTCACGCTTTAATTGTATCTTTTAATTCAGTTTAAATGTAATCATCATAAATGAGATATATACCATCTTATATTCATACGTAAAAGAGCGAATCAACAGTCACAGTGATGTCCACAAGTGCTTCCATGAGAACCTAATTAATTGCTTACTCAGTTCCAAAGTTGGATTTATTTTGACAACAGTTGAGAACTTGATCATCATGGTACTATACAGGTGTATGTCAGCCTAATTTTTGGGTAAAAATCTCACACCACAGACAACTTTGAGTAATACGTGGATATTCTTATAAAATGTGCAGTAATACATTCGGAAAAAAAACTCGCAAGTTCTAATAAAACATACATATTTTTGTCTTTTCCCTTTCTCTTCTGTCAGTTTTTTTCTTGATCCAAATGAAGCATTCTCAGGCAGTTCAACTGTCATGTCTGAATTCTTATAAGTGCTTCAGTGAGCATGATCAGGACTCAGTTTCACCAACACAAGTCTAAGTTAAATCTAGACTTAAGGCATCTAACTGGTAAATTTTATGCCAGACCTAAATTTCAACCAATCTGATTGCTGGATTCTAAACTTAAATTTTAAGTCTTGACTTAAGTTCGGTTGGTGAAATTCAGGCCATATTGGGAGAGGGAATCAACCTCCAAAATGGAGAGTTCGCAACACAGAAAAAGGGAGCTAGGTCTTTAGTATGTGCATACTATACACATGATAGGGACACTATGATATAGTCAGTGTGTTTTTATCATGATGACCATTAAACTCATGAAATTTACCCAACTGATACACTGTAAGAGCACAGTGCAGGTTTCATGTGGTATATACATGCTTTTGGGATATGCACATGGTGTCAGTTTTACAATCTAAATAATGTGCAGATTAACAATGTTCCACTGTATCAAAACAAAATCTGTTGTCTCCTGGTGGTTCACGATGACTTAAGTTTTTATACTATCTAAAGCAACACTATAAACCTCAAACTTGTAACCTTTCTGCAAAGTCATCAATAATTTGTCACCTTGAACTGTAGCCCAATGAATAAGTCCTGTTTTAAATCAGCTGGACAGTGGCAGAATATCACTTAAAAGATGAATGGTCAAGAATAAGCGTAAATTATCTTCATTGTTATAGAATTCCTTTTCAAGGATAGAACCCCTATCTTTCCTAGATCTATGTTCAGTATTTTATTGTGGATAGATGACTGGTAGATTTTAAACTAGAAATATGCACCAGAGCAAAGAAACATTTCCAGGGAGATCACAAGGGGATACAGTTGAACCACCATCCTTTACCAGTTACAATAGTACACTTTTCAGTGAGAATAGAAAAATATTTAGCAGAATGAACCACCCATTGTCAAAGTCAAACTCTCATTATAAAATTCCTGGATCCCTCCTGCCATACCCCTCTATAAATAACACCCTCCATTCACAACTAAATGACATGGACCCACACCCACATACAACATTCAGCGTAACCATCCTAACCATCCTTTACCTGTGTCCAAGATTCAACAAAAGAAATAGTCGAACCTGCTTTGTGACCATATACAGATCACCTGAATTTAAAGACCATATTTAGATATAATTCGTTAATAACATACATACTCACCTATAAGTCCAGTCCAACCAAATATAGATCAGGGTCTATGTTATTTGTTCCACTTATTAATCCTAACAAAGTGCATAGACCCAGATCTGCCAGTGCATTATGTGATGGCAGATCTGGATCTATGCAGTTTGCAGTTGGATCCGACTTCTGGCTCTAAATAAATTACTAAGTGTCATTGTAGTTAACTTCACAATTTATGGACAAGATAAGTAATTTTTACCTTATTGTTAACTTTGCAATTCATTTGCCATTAATGCCAACAGATTACAGGTGAATTTGAAATAAAAATTATGTTTATAATCTATGTATTTTTAGTGCCATTAGCTTTTTTTTTACATGAATGCTATAAATAAAGAACTAAGTATATTTCCAGTAATTATGTGCATTTTTCCTTCTTAAAGCACATTCAATTTTGACCTTCTGCTCAGACCTGTTATGATAGACCACCTGTCTTGAGCAACCACTTTTTGTTTGCAAAAAGGGGTGGTCTCTCAAGACAGGTTTTACTGTACTGAGTTTGAAGATAAACAGGGAAAATAACACCTGCATTCATTTAACTTTCAGTCTGAATCCTGTAAAAAATGTACTCAAGACTCCTAAAATGTCATTTAATTAGCTGTAGATAACTGAGTTCAAAGCATTTTCAAAGCAGCTTGGCAGAGGATAGGGGTGTCAATAAATACCAAAGTAGACAAAGAAAAGATGATGGATTTCGTAACTTTATTAACATCAATGAATATATTCAAATCCTACCCAAATACTTTCAATAAATATTCAAATAGAATAAATTTATATTCATTTTAGTTCTAGTCAATAATAAATGACAAAATGACAAAGAAATCGTGAGCAGATTAGATGTGAACATTTTCAGAATAACTCTTGCTAAAACATATGATGTCAGAAAAAATGAAGTTTGCGGGATTTTAGAAGGGTTAGTCAGATTACAGGAAAGACCTATTTTTTTTGACTTGGCATAACCAACTTTAGTTTAATATTACTTTTAAAAAATAAAAAAAGCCAGATATCTGGCATAAAATTGGCATTATAAATAAAAGTATAATGACATGACATTGCCAAGAAAATTAAACCGAATTTGTGTCACAAATATTTGTCAGCCCTTTTAAGTAACACACTTGTTCAAGCAACATTTTAATGCATGGATCACTCACCTGCAGCATTAGATTCTTAAAAGTATAATTGCTCCTTACATGTACCTAGCAGATGCACTTACATCAGAACACACACGGTTGATTGCTGATCAGAGAGATCTACTTATTGCATACTATTAGGTAGATGGTGCCACACTGGGTCTAGTCATTAACCACTCCCTCACTTTGCACAACCCTGCCAATGGAACTATCTGGATAAATCAATGGTGACCCTGACTAGTGATCAGTCCTTTTTTTGATTTATACATTTTTTTTAAAATAATTAATTCCAGAGGCCCAATTAGAGTCAGGAAGAGAGAATAAACCTATGCATTATCTCCAAGATAAGATCAAAGTTTTTATCCAATAAATCCAAGAAGTATACCAAAAGATCTAAATCCTTGAATAAGAATCCACTCAATTCAGGCTGTGATTTTTAAATGTTTTGCCAACAAACATTCATTTCCACAAAAAAAGAAAAATAAATTAAATGTAGTCCTACTGCTTGTTAGAGGCTGGAAAAAAAATGTAATTTATTTTTATCCCAGATTTTTTATATAAATTATAGCATACTACTTTAAATTTAAAATTGTATGAATGAAAGGTTTGTTTGTTTGGTTTGGTATTTTACAGCGCAGCAACACAAGTAGGTTATTTAGTGCCAGGGCAATTGGAGTAAAATACCTAACCAAGGATACACCACAGTAGCCACATGTCTAGGTTGATTTGATAATAGGATTTGAACCTGCACCCTTTCAGTCACAAGTCAAGCATGCTTACCATTGATCCAATATGGCTCATATGAATGTTAGCAATACAATTAAAAATGAAATATAGATCCAAAACATTTTATCAATAAATCATTTAATTTACATCATCTAATTAAAGACCTGTTTATCCCCTTTGTTGTCACATGTCTTTTGAAATAAACTATAAAACATCTTAAAAATGTTTAAAATTAGTAACAAGCGTTTACTGAATTCAGCATCTCACCTGTGAACAGCATTATGACATAGCACTCCACTCACACAGGATGACAGGGACTCCAGGAGTAGAAAAATCAATGGGAGCCTGGACAGCTAACATTAACACCAGGCAACCTCTTTTGCCAATGTCAAAGCCTGGTTAGGCAACCAAAAAATATTCATAAAAATTTATAATCTTACAAATTATCTCTATATAATTCCATAGCTGAGTGTTGGGTGATTGCTATCAGTAAAAGGCCTGACTAATCCAAGTATGGGCTACTCATTATCTGATTAAGTAATCCTAGTCCATACAACCAGTCCTCTGGGTGAACCCTTAAAGAAACAAGACTTGCGACTGTCTTTTGTCAACATACCAACATATGGTAGCAGTTTCTTTCATCTTTGGCTTGACACAATGCAAACCAATGATCTAGTAGAAATGGATACTCGCTGTAGAGTATATAACAGTTGCTTCTGTTGGCTAACTTTAGCTACGGAATATAGCAAGTTTTAATAATTAAACCAAGCACAATTGTTGTTTTATATTGGCTTGTGGGGTAATGGCTAAACAAAAATCCCATCTGGAAAGCAGACAGTTCTCGGACTATTTAGACATAAGATTAATAGTATCAGATTGACAAAACATGAACCATAATGATGTAAACTCAGAAAAATATAGAATATGGATAATGGATAAGTTTCTGGTCAGGGATGGCCAACTGCTAGCAAGTTGAAAGACAACAAGATACCATGGAGAAAAAAAATTGTTAAATTATCTTATAATTGCTGATCTGAAACAGATTAAATATGCATGTAAACTTGTGCTACACTTTTTTCATCAGAAGGACTGCGGTGAGTTACAAGTGTAGTGTGTAATTAGGACTAACTATATACATGTATATGACAAAAGTTGTTGAATAATTTTTATTACAGCAATTTTGGGGGCAATTGCAATAATTTACTGGGCAACTAGAAAAATCTACTGGGCAACCAGATTTTCAAAGTTGATTGCACATAGACAACCATCGAGTTTCAAAATCTTTCTACCCCTAAACTCATAGCTCATATGGGCACAAATGTTAGACATACATAATTATTTCACCAAAGTTTCAGCTGAATACTTTCAAACACTACAACACACCACCCAAACACTGTTGATAACTTTTGCAGCCAAAATGACATCACAGCCTGAATAGTGATACCCATATCTTGTTATTCACAGGCTAGACAAAACAGAACCAATAACAATTAATTAAAAACCGAATATAGTCCTGCAACTCAGTATTTAGGACTAAGCAATGCCATCATCCTTGTGCCCACGGTACACTCAGTGTTTAGGACTAGCCAATGCCACCATCATCCTTGTGCCCACAGTACACTCAGTAGTTTAGGACTAGCCAATGCCATCATCCTTGTGCACCCAGAAGAAAATATCTTCTGCGTGCACAAGCTAAATACCAATTCATAATTTTTGCCTTTGACAGAGATAATAACAGAAAAATGGCATTCAACTGATGACAGTATGTGTTGTTTCAAATTTTATTGTGATGTTATCGCATACTCAATCGAATGTGATACCACTCACTTTTACTGTGGCATAGCACATACCATAATTGGTTAAATGTTAAACAAAATGTACTGTGATCATTGGCATGCAATTTTTCTGTAATCATCTTAGATAAATATAAAAAACTGTAAACTTTTTATTTATGATGTGGCTCAAGCCCCAAATGAGAAAACAATGCTGGTTGGTTGGTTGAGTTGTTGGTGGGTTCTAATGGCACTTTCAACACTTTGCTGGCTATATCATGCTGAGGAAATAGGAGCTAAGTGCAGTGTTTTCTCCAATTTCCAAGAAAAGAACCTTAGGTTCAAATGGGTCAAATTTGTGCTACCCTTCTTACTTTTAGGGGGCTCTAACTATTATTTCATCCTGAACTATATTACTTCTTACAGCACCACAATTATGAATGCTGATATTAAATTCCTGTCAAACACATTAATTTCATACCAGTATTTCTCTTTCATTCTTTCAGTTTGGAAATTATGCCCCATATTCTTATTCAAGATAAGAATGTCTCTGAGTTTCAGATTGACAGGGCACCATTCCTGCATTATTTCTGTTTTGGCACACCTGTTTTTATAGCCAGGATGCCACATGAAATCCTCTCTTCCACTCAATAAGTTTCTGAGTCAATCACTATTTTAATAAAGCAACCCAGCATATCTAGGCTGACCTGGCTGGTATCAAACCTGTAACACCTGGATTGCAAATCTAATGCTCTACAAACTGAGCTAACCTGACTCTAAAAATGTTTAATCAAACTCATTGGTAAATGAGAGATGCTGTAGCTGCAACATCCAATTTCTGATGTTGTTTTTTTTTTTTGGGGGGGGGGGTGCTTTCCCATCTTTGTATCATAAACTCATTTCTGGGGGTGAAATCAACAACCACATGAAATATCCTCTTATGAATGGAATGAGGAACAAGGACATCCATGGTGATTTGTATGTGCACACCACTGTGTGAACACTGGTGTCAACAACAATAAGAAGCTCTTCAGGTGGAAAAGTGGAACCCATAAATCTAAAAACTTTTAGGCATGCCATGATTTTAAAACAGCCAAAACAATAAATCCTAACGTTTAATTTCTTCAAATGCCTCTTGCTCTGTGCTTGCATCCTTGCTTGCTTACAAAATGTAGCCTCATACAGGTTTGCAAGGGCATTGAGAGAATCAGTACTAGATGTATGTGAGAGAATTTCAGTATATACTGGATTATACATCAGATCCAACTATAAACTGCACAGACACAGACCTGCCATTGCTTAATGTGCCAGCAGATCTGGATCTATGCAGTTTGTTGTCAGTAATCAGTATATCAAACAGCATAGACCCAGATCTGCCGGGTGTTTTATATGACACCAGTTCAGGGTCTTTGCAGTTGGACCTGACTTATATGCGAGTATATACAATAGTAATACATGTATAGGTAAAAAAAAAGCATGTTCAAGACATTGACAGGGAAATTGTTTTTAAATGAGGGAGATCTACAATTTCATTACTTCTCCAACAATAAGCCCAAAAGTCTGCCCTGCTACAATAAGCCCATAGTCTACCCCACTACAATAAGCCCGGAGAATCTACCCTGCTACAATAACCCAGTCTGCCCTGCTACAATAAGACCAGAGTCTGCCCTGCTACAATAAGCCCATAGGGACTGCCCTGCTACAAGTCCCGAGTCTGCCCTGCTACAATAAGCCCAGAGTATGCCCTGCTACAATAAGCCCAGAGACTGCCCTGCAATAAGCCTAGAGTCTGCCCTGCTACAATGAGCCAAGAAAGTCTGCCCTGCTACAATAAGCCCAGAAAGTCTGCCCTGCTACAATAAGCCTAGAAAGTCTGCCCTGTTACAAGAAGCCCAGAGAGTCTGCCCTGCTAAAAACAAAATTAATAATTAGAATAATATGCTCTTTATGTAAAAGAGTTTTTTTTTTTACATGTACAACAATTTCTCAAAATTGTGTAAATGTGGGGAATCAGCTTATAGCATAGGCATATCATCTGAGATTTAATGTAATTTGTAAAATTTAGTTTCTCTAACATTGCTGAAATTAACTTTGAAATGACACAAAGTGTCGATGATCTTGGAATCAGTCAAGTTATTACTAATTACAACAAACTGCTTTCTGTTTGATACAAATTCACAAAACCACAGTAATTCAGTATCCTTACTGCCATACTATTTTAGGTTTTGCAAAAGAATGTAGTGGTTAACTCATTAAGGCAAGGAGCTTTTTCTCATTTTCACTTAAGATTGGGGTAGAAGAGAAAGTTCTCTTGTTATTTCCAATGGAATCTAAGCATGTCAGATTCAAAGGGATTTTCCTATCAATAGCTGCTTAGATATGTTAGAGAGGTTGTTTTGGATGGGTTATCAGGCCTGTACATGAGCAGATGGGTGAAAATTGGACCCATGATTTTTGCCTGCTTGTCCCCTTTTACCCCAAATCCCAAAGTTACAAAGGTGAAGTTTGGCCAGGTCTGCTTTAGATCTAATGACAGGAAGTCTAAATTCCAGACAAAAACTCCGGTCCTGCAACCGCCAATTTATTTAGTAAAGAAAAGTGGTTCTTAAAATTGCATTTTTTCCTATGTATTTTTTTATGTGCATAGAATGTCCAAGTTACTTGACATCAGTGTAAAGCTACATCCTTATTCGTTTCTATCATACCACCAGCTTGAGTCTATTGTGAACTATGATGACCTCACAGGCCCCAGGAAGAAGGGTACTACCTCATGACACAAAATTGTCTCTCTCTGCCTTAATGAGTTAACAGTAAAACTGGGCATCACCAGACATTTAGTATCACATACATAAAGAAACCAAACAATATGCAAGTTTGGCCATGTCTGAAAAAGAAACATTTCTTGTATCACTGCATAAATCCATTGTAAAATATGCTAAACTGCCATTATCTGTGACTTTCTTTCAAATGTTCACTTAACATTCATCAGCTGTTGTTATGGTCCACTCAAGACAAAAATAAAAACATTCAATTTGAGGTCTGGAAACTAAACACAACATGCGCTGATGTCATTTTCCCACCGAAACATACATGGGTATTGAACTGAATGTGCAAAGGTCAAGCTGGTACAGAACCTGCAAAGTTATGTTTTCTTCTGTGTTGAAATCATTTATCCTAGCACATAAAATTTGACATGTTAAAGGATGCAGATTGTGCTTTCTTAATTGAATTCCTTTACTGGATATATCTAAGTCAAATGTAGGCACTTGCTTATATTTAAATGGGATGGGGGGGGGGGGGCCATTTACTGAAGCAGAATATGATTGCACTTTTTGAGGTTGTAGATTAATAATCAATCTATAGGATTGGGTAAGTGTACTTACATGTATGCAGAAAATACTCAGACAGAACAAATATTTACCAGATTTAAGAAAAATGTACATAGAGTATTATTTTTTATAATAAAGTACTTTCAAGTATTAATAACTGCTGTATCGTAAGAGACTAAAATTGTTTGAGTTTTCAAAGGGTGTATAGGTAGATTTAGTGGATAGAAGGAAACAGTTTGTATGCTTGTTGTTAATCCCTTAAGGGATTTTAACTATAGGTTATTTTATTGGATTTTTATTGTTCACCTCTTTGCAATCTTTTGCAGTTCAGAATAGAGTATTTGGAAGAAGTGTGCACATTTGACCTAGTAAATATCTTAAATAATTTAAAGCAGAAGTTGTTGTTGGATGATATATTTTTTCTCACACACTGTGTCAATTTTCAAATAGTGATGTTTTGAACACAGGCAAAGACTAGTCACGTTATCATGCGAAACTGTGTATAATTGCTATAAGAAAAAGTGCTGTCGTACAAACTGACAATTTTTGCTTCAAACAGAATTGTATTTCAATTAAATTTTTTTCTACTTAAAGCACAAATCAAAATATTCAAATCAGCCTGTTCTATAATGATGCAAATAAGTACTGTAATGATGGTAAGTCTTGGGACAGGAAAAAATTATTATTATTTTGTGTGTCCCAAGATCTATATGCACATAAAAAAGATAACATTCTCAGTGTCCCAACACTTATAGACATGAAAATATAAAGACAAAATTGGCAAGATCGCCATACGTCATGCAGCAGTAACCAGCTCTTGTTCAATTACCATGTCAATAAACTGTTATAAACTAATAAGATTGTTTTTATGTTATTTATTTTGCATGTGCATTTTTCTGATTTTTCCAACATGAAATAAAGTAAATGTAAATAAAGACTTCAAAATTCACAGGCCGTTTAGAGTTAACCAGGAGACCTGCATTATAGTGTACAGTACTTGCACAGTGCATTATCTTACTTAGTGTCACTTATATTCTAGTTTATTCCTAAAAAATATTAGATGCAGATTGTGCTTTTTTCATCCTTTTTACCAAATCTCATTCTTCCAGATCACATTATAGCTATACATCAATTGCTGGTTTATTTACTTTGTTGCACACACTCAAGATTTACTGTTTTTCAGTGATATAAGTGATCCTACACAGTGATGTAATTTATATGAAAAGACACAAGTTTAATGAATATTTGTAAATACATCAGGCACATAGCCAGCATATATTCACATAAATGTCATATATTCATTAAAGAATGACCATAATATAGGTTACAATTCTAAATACAGACCAACAAGATCATCATCGATCCATTTTGGTTTTGTGTTTTCATTCCACTTTCAATTCTGAAAGGGTTACTAGAAACACCGAAATATACCCAAAAACTGAAAATACACATATTTTTACCAAAATAATAAAAAACTAAAACAAATTTGATTTAAGTGATTTTGATATGATTTACTTTTTCTACCTATTTGTAGCACAATTCACGTAATGATGTCACTTGGTCATACTTAATTGGACTGGTATGATACACGGCGAATCGTAATACATACACAAACAATCCAAGTAACAAAAGTATTCACCGATACTATATTATATTGAGAAAAAATTAGCATACAACAATAACTTTCAGTTTCAGATGTAGACTTTTAAACCAATCTTGGAATTAGTTCAACAGTTCACTGGGTCAAATATACACAATTCTCCCTAACACCTTCAGAAGAACCTTAAAAGGCATTTCAACAAGAGTGAACAATAAATATCCAATAAAAGATACCTCACAGGAGAATTTCATAATGCCATTCTTGAATTTGTTAAAAACATATTCTGTTAATCTAAGAAATTCTGATTCAGCCGAGTGTCCCTTTGTAAAACCAGACTGGACGGAGCAAAAGAGATCACTGTATGTAAAACCAGACTGGATGGAGCTAAAGAGATCATTGTATGTAAAATCAGACTGGATGGAGCAAAAGAGATCATTGTATGTAAAACCAAACTGGATGGAGCAAAAGAGATCATTGTATGTAAAATAAAAGTAGAGCTGATAATGAACAATTCACAACAATACCTTTGAAAGTGATGTCTGAACAAATATTGAATGACAGTTACTTGAATCAGATCTACTACCTTTCTTAAACATGGATCAAACACGTGCATTTTTTCACATGTTTGGAATGTTAGGTGTTTCTAATGAGAGATTGATTATGTGTGCAAGACTTTTGAAAATAACAGTGGCAAATAATTTCATGAGTTTAGATGGTAGTTGTCAATGAAAGTGACTTTTTTATCATATGTTTTTAGAAGTCTCAGCCCAAAAGATGAATTTTTTCTTCCAGATGGTAAGAATTTCTGCAAATAACAATGGAGATGGATAAAAAAAAAATTATTTATATCAAAATTTTCTCCTATTTCAATACAGATTGTATTGAAGACATCAGCAACAGACTTTGAGTCAGAAATACTTTTACTATTTAGTTCAAGAAAAGTGATATCAATGTTGTTGCATTTTGGCAGAGCTATTTATAATGGTCAGCATTTGTTTGCTGTCATCTTTTGAAGCTTTAATGGCAGACTTTAATTTGTTTTATTAAGTTTGTGGTTTTGTTTCAAGTCTTTTTATAAATATGCCAGTGTTCAGATGTATTCAATTCTAATGCTTTCTGATAAACGTAATCTGGCACACCTTGCTTGGTGAATGTCATCATCGTACCATGATTAAAAAATATGGTAGGAGAAATTGTTGTAAAGACTAACATCAAACTCACTGTGTAATAGAGCATAGTTTTGTCTGAAAAAAGAACATCACAAGTTAATAAAGGTGGGGAGCCATCGCACACGGAGGCACAAGAAAAATAATGAAAGCTAGCATCTTTTAATACACTGTACATTTTATGGAAAAAGCAGTGAGAATATAGTCACTGTATGTATATTTGATGAGTAAATATGGTAATTGTATGTATGCTAGATAAACTGGTACTATTTAATAATATGACTGCCTGGACCCAGCATACAATTTTTGCTGGGCAAGTATAATTGTCTGTCACTTGCCCACAATATTATAAAGAATTTGAATGAAAAATCCATATTTTCATAGGAAATTCATGAAAGTCTTGATTCTGGAGAAGCAGAGACCATTTTGGGATTTTTTAAGTAAGCCCTGTACCAAATGGCAAACAACATCTTTTTCTTTGAAAATATTAGGATGTAATTAAACAGAAATGTTTAATTTGTGCTAAAATTATCAAAAAAATTGGATAAAAGACAAGTTATCAACAGATTTTAATTCATACATGTATCAGTGACAACTACTAGCAGCTTTACCCCAGCCAAAGTTTGCCTTCCAGGTACATGTACATAATGATTCTCTTAAAGCAATATGGTTGTCAGGAGTCCACTGGAATATTTAACATACAACAACTGACTGACAGCTCATGGCAGACAGGTGACGTTTTGTGATTTGTCAATTTTTTCAGTGGAATTCCTGAACTGCTGTTATATTGTGAAAAGGTAGAACAGGATCTATTCTAGAAATGACAATTATTACGGAGTGGTGTGGGTGGGAATTCCTCCATCAATTTGAAAAAAAAAAGAAGTGAATTTTCTAAATACTGTCGATTTAATTAAGTAATCAAAAGTAGGGCTTGAAAATTTGCTCAAGATGACATGCGCTTTTGGCTCTTTCTGTTCATTAACACTTTGAGAAATTAGCATGATTCCCACACTTGCACATCCAGTAGACCTGTTAGACTTTAAATGGTTTGGTCATTTGGATCTGCCAAAATAAGTTACTATGCATGGCTGTTTTATGACAGGAGTCTGTTATGCTAACTGAAAACAGTGTTGACTCACTAATTACTAACAGATCTAGTGCACACAAAATTTGGCTTCTATGTCCAATTAGATTTAAAAACTAAATTAAAAAAATACTTGTTACTTACTCTAAATCAAACAAGTCCTCTTTGAACTGATATAAGTGTGATACAACCAGCACAAAAAGTACATTAAAACTGTGCACTCCAATGACTAACACTTTAACAGTCTAATAAGGTGAAAAATAAAACAAGTTTCTCCATTTTATTTCCATAATGGTGACTTCATTATTTTCGAAATATTTTAGCTAACAAATTTCAAGCATGAAAGAAGATTCTTAAATTGTCAATTATATTCGAAAATCTGTTTATCTCCTAAATAAAATGTGAATATATTAAGAGCCAACATGTTCTAAATTAAGCTGAGCTTTATTTTCATCAGAATGATAAACGGTTCCATTTCGGACTGTGGGAAATTACAGAATTTATAATTCCTGTACAAAGTTTCACCAATATATCTGAAAATTAGTAATTCTCACATTTAAACTTAGTCACAGAAAGAATCAAAGTAAAATCTTTTATGCATTCACAGATATTTACAATTATCGCTGGAATGGGTCATTCCTAAATAGCTTCAATGGTGTCTTAAATATATTCACATGGACACATCACATTTGTTGTCAATGCCGTGTCACATATATCCTAGGCCTATACATAACGCACTTCCCTTCTGAAGCTGCATACAATTAACTGTGTACATGGCATGTAGAAAAACAAGCTGTTTCTACCTAATCAGTTAACTATTTATCACTCTAAATATCACCTGGGTTTTTTTAAATTATCTTTGTGATACTCTAGGTTTTAATTTCGATAATTGTAACAATTGGTCATTAGTATCTTGATACTTAGAACCATCAAATTTCTGGAGAGAGAGAGAGAGTGTGAAGCGAGAACTTAGCTATAACATATGTGTCATCTGCGTTTATTCACAATGAATATTCCAATGTCGATACTTTGTTGTTTTGTGTTTGTTTGTTTGGGGGGGGGGGGGTTGGGGGGGGAGTTTGGAGGGGGGGGCGAAGTTTCACGTGCAATTTTGCGCTTACCTCATTTAGTGTGTAATGAAAACTTATTTAAGATCTACTACCAAAACTTAACAATAGCAATAACATGTGGACATTCCTACTTTCATTCATAAACATGTAGATCTGTCAAAATCAAACGTCAACGCTGATTGTAAACAAAATCAAGAAATCACCGTTCTATTACTTTACCTTTGGGATGAAAACGTACAACTGGGCTAAAGTATGGATCAACATACCTGAACTTCCACGAGAACGTAAAACCGCCAGGACAAGAAAAACAAATGTAGTCAGTGGCAAACAAGTGATAACCCCTAACCCTGTTGATCTTGGGGGCATGTTTACCCCTCGTCACAAACGCTAGGGCTATTTTCACCACTCTCCACAAATCTAAGTAACATCCACATATGTAGCATCCATATAATTCCGAGAAACGGGAATGCTCGTTAGACCACGCATTCTTCCTGATATTAAACAGGAGTTTCAACTCAATATACATCCATGATTTTGTGTGATTTGTCTCATTTTTCCATAGTTATGCATAGCGGCCTTGGTATCCACTTTACTAGAGTGTCATGCCGTAGCTGTCTTGTACATAGCACTAACAGCACCTGAGAGTGACGTCACGAGCTTTCTGTGGACAGAAGAGCGCGTGGTCATTGAAGTGGGCGGGGTCACATTTCTTTTACACAGAGAGCGGGAAAATCTTCATTGCCGTAGGTCCCAAAGATGTGGGAGTATAAATATGCATAGTGTTGTCTCCTATGAGATTAAATACTGCTTTAATTCAATCTTTACTGCTTTGCACTGGTTTATTAGGGAAGTTGGAGAGCATAGCGCAGAAGAAAGCAATTTATAACCTTGGAACATTTTATCATCCAATACCCGACATCAAAGGGACGATCCCAGATTATCATATACTTTACAAAATATCAGGATACTGTTATTTCGTTCAGGTGCAATTGAATATGACCCATGTGATCAAATGGGTTGTTACATTCAATTGCCTTTTCCCAGCTCAGCTAAAATACCAAGAGAAAAAAAAGAACATAATTTCATAGGTAGAAACTATTCTGTAGCATGCAATTAAATGCAGCAACTTGCGAGCGCCCTATCTTAACTAGTATTGTGAACGTAAATCGAATCCAGATTAACTTAAAAGATTTACACTATACGTGACATTTTTGATTAAGACGAAAAGCTATTCAATGGTGTTGTGACGTAAATGAAAATTGGAGCACACACCATTTTAGGTACAAATCGACCAGGAAGTGTGTGGTTGTGCAGTGGCAGCGCGAAGGGGGGGGGGGGGGGGGCAATTGCCCCTGTTCGCCAGGCGAAGGGGGCGCCGTCGGTAGTTTTTTTTTTTTTTCAAGCAAAAGTTTTCATAGTATTTCACCTTCATCGTAGTGTAACGTGGGCAATTCTTCACAAAAACTTATATTTAAGGGGGGGGGGGGGAGAACGGAGGTTGGCAAATGCCAAAAACTGTTCTCTGTAGCAAAGTTGGAAGTGGCGGCCGTCGGGAGTTTTTTTTTACAACGCCCCTCCCCCCCTTTATCTAACTCATCTAAGCCCCCTGTTTCAGGGCTTAAATGGGGGGTGGGGGGGTGGAGGTTGGCAACTGACATAAAAACTGTTCTCTGTGGCAAAGTAGGGGCACCACTAAAGAACGGGCGCCTGGGGGGGGGGGGGGCGCCTTTAAAGCACATTGACCCCGGACGCCTCAAACCCTCGCTCCGCCACTGAAAGTAAGGGCGCCACTAAAGAACATTGACATCCGGCGCCTCGAACCCTCGTGTCGCCTTTGTGTGCGTGTGTGTGTGTGTGTGTATATATATATATATATATATATATATATATATATATATATATATATATATATCGTAGCTGAAATCCTGCAAACCTCTCTCTCTCTCACACACACACACACACACACACACACACACGGCTAAATTTCATGATCTGAACAACAACAACAATGTCTGAACTGTAAAGACTATCGTCTTGTTAGTATACTGGCATTCATAACTGAGGGGCTCAAATAATAAATATTTCCCACTAGTTAACAATATCATCACCTTTACTTTGCATAGATCATGCCTCCAGCTTAATATTTTTTTTCTCTCATAACTTACGAAGAACAGAACAGAAATTCTTAATTAAAACAGCGGAGCTTATCATTATGCTGAGCTTATCATTACGCTCAACGTCACACATTAATTGTTTTTACATGCGTAAGAAAATGCGGCACGGCATTTTTTATGAGGTGTAATGCTTAAAAGGTATTATTGCTGCAAATCTATTGCATGTATTACAAGCAGCTTGTCTCATATTCCATTCAAATGGCGATAAACTGTGTTAGTGTAATATTTGACATGTTTGTCAAATTACATGCTTGACATGTTTTATAAGCGTATTTCAATATCACATATACTTTAATGCAAGTGTATTTGACGAATAGAATCAATTGGGCTTTCACATTATTTTAGTGAAATTCTAACACTCTTTATTGCGGACAGTTGAATGCAAAGTTTCGATTCATTCATCCTTGTAACCTAACAGAAATTGCTAAAAACACATATCACTATATGTTTAATCAGTGCAATGAAAATTAGTTTTTCAAAATGCTGTATTTCTCGTCTCACTTTTGGCACACTGAAGTATTTTAATGAGCTTCCGAATACATGCATATCTCCTGATTTTTTTTTTCTTTTTCTATATAATAAAGAAAAACTTTATTGGTATTGAACAGTGCCCACCCCCCACCCCCCGACAAATTTCCCACTATTCTATGGATGACAGAGATCCTGTAATAGCTTAGATCTGCCTTCAAAATAACTTATATTATTCAATTATGGATGCAAATTAAGATAAATATTAATCAAATTTTACAGGATTTTGTTCTCACTTAAAGCAATATGAGCACGAGCTTCTAACTTTATTAATATTTTTTTTGTCTTTTTTTTCCCCCTCATTCATTTCTTATTGTCTTTCTGGACGTTGGGGAGAGTGACAAACAAACAACCAAAAACAATATATGGGTACAAACAGTAATTTTTGCGCGGATTCGTTTTAGTATTAACATGCATTCATACACACAGTTTGACAGTTTAGTATTAACATGTATTCGTAAACACAATTTAACAGTTTAGTATTAGCATGTATTCGTACACGCAATTTAACAGTTTATTATTAACATGTATTCGTACACACAATTTGACAGTTTAGTATTAGCATGTATTCGTACACACAATTTGACAGTTTAGTATTAACATGTATTCGTACACACAAGTTGACGGTTTAGTATTAACATGTATTCGTACACACAATTTGACGGTTTAGTATTAACATGTATTCGTACACACAATTTGACGGTTTAGTATTAACATGTATTCGTACACACAATTTGACGGTTTAGTATTAACATGTATTCGTACACACAATTTGACGGTTTAGTATTAACATGTATTCGTACACACAATTTGACGGTTTAGTATTAACGTGTATTCGTACACACAATTTGACGGTTTAGTATTAACATGTATTCGTACACACAATTTGACAGTTTAGTATTAACATGTATTCGTACACGCAATTTGACAGTTTAGTATTAACATGTATTCGTACGCACAATTTGACAGTTTAGTATTAACGTGTATTCGTACGCACTATTAACATGTATTCGTACACACAATTTGACAGTTTGGTATTAACATGTATTCGTACACACAATTTGTCACATACGTACATAGCCACCTCACCTTCAGACACTGGAGATTTAAAAAGGGAGTCTCCATTGACAGATTCTGCGATAAAATAAATACAAGCATTAGCTCTAAGATTCCTCTTGTGTATAACCCGTGTTATGTAAGAAATTTGTTGCATTCATGATGTATTTTGAAACTATGTAATGTTACATGAATAATTTGGGAAATACATACAAGCATTTCTAAAGATGAAAAGGTGCGATTGTACTTGGGTTTAATTTGTCTCAATTCGTCTACGGTAGAGAAAAGGACATAAGGGAAACAACAACATTGTTCTTACCACTTGCATCTTCTTTCAGCGATGCATTTTGCCCCGGGAACTAGTATATGTTTCCAAAACGTTGTGGTTGTTGTTGTGGTTGTTGTTGTTGTTGTTGTTTATGATTATACAAATTCGACATCCCGGTTAAAACTTATCTATAGGATAGTCTATTGGGACAAGTGTCACCTCTTTTTATCCGGGTCAATGAATATTGAAGAAGACTCTCCAACTGGCGAACAAACTGGAATAGTCTTGTTGTGCCTAAATAGCGCGGCGATTACGCACTCGCATTGCGCCTCTGCAGTCACAGGTTGGAAGCTATACAAACTTTGAACATGAGTGGTTGTAGAAATGAAGGAAATAACATTTCCAAAGAAAACAAGCACCATATGAAACTTGTATACTTCCGAATGGAAATTAATGACAACTTTATTCGTGCTTAGCCCAAGAAGCAGTTTCGTTTAATTAGGATACGCTGGAATATAAGTCACATACAACACAACAAAATGCAATTAAAAATTAAAACTGAATTCAATATATTTCTTCCTTTTGTCACCAAAAAAAAAAAAAAAAAAGAACAGACGTGAGGTTTACAGAAGCGAACAAGTTGCGGTCGTCGAACTCCTGCCGAGAAATGGGTAATTGTGTGGTTACGCTAAGACACCACATTTATTTGAAGAAAGAAAAATTCGAATACCATTTAAATGTTGTGTTGCACAAATACATTGAAAATAATAAATGCAGTGGAAAGAGTCGCTGGCAATGTGATTTACCATCGCACGAAAGTGAAATAGGTAAATGCCATCAGTAAATCTTTAATCTGTAAATGACATAAAACTAATGTAATATCAAATAGGATATGACATGCTTGGTCGCATCTAGGATTATGAATTATAGTAGAACTGCTCTACACATAGAATACTAAAAGGATTTGGATATAGCTAATTCGTCTGCAGAATGTTAAAAATAAATAAATAAATAATAAAAATAATAATAATAATTATCATCATCACGCGGTAACTTGGCCAAATCGTATTAATGGTAACCTACACAAAATGACCGAAAAAACCAGAGTTGTTGTTTTTGCTGCTTCTGTTGTTCTTCTTGTTATTGCTGGTATCATCATTATCTTATACTGCTACATCTGAACAGGTGTGACATAAGCCCGAGTATCCTCAGTCCTGACATTTGTTTGATGATGATGATGGTAATTATTATTATTATTATTATTATTATTATTATTATGTGCGAAACGTCAACTCTGTCTAAAGCAGCATCGGTTTGTCGTTGTCAGCTTCCCCGATCCTGTCTATTTTAAACTGTAGTATTGTTCGTCACCGCGATTTTAGAAGACAAAACGAAGGGCTATGAAATCCTGGCCGTTTGTACGTTTGAGTGTATATAGTTACGTCTCTTCATTACGTCTTACTACCCCCTATATTCCTTTTGGGACAGCCATCTGGGATATAATTGGATTATGTCTGTGCATGCGCATGAGGATTTTCAGAATGTAGATGCATCCCCTTGGTGGAAAGGGACGGATTTATATATATAGTTGAAGTACAGAGATGTGCACCTTTGCTGCAATTTCTAGTTTGAAATATGTTTGTGAAATAGCGATAAACCACAAAATGAATTGGTTTCTCTTTAATTTTATTTTTCTTCTGTCAAATTGGTTTGCTTTGGAGTGTTACGGCACAGCAACACAAGTAGATTATTTAGTATTAAGGCAGGTGGAGTAAAGTGCCTTACCCAAGGACACACACCATGGTAACCTATCTTGGTTAATCCAATGGTATGATCAATACGTAGTTTTACATGTACACTGTGTATCGTAAAATTGTACGTGCAAATGTTGAGTATGAAATAAATATCAAAACATATCCTAAAAACATGCCCTTTTCTATTATGCCTGTAGAAATACATTAAAAGGTCACAAAATACCACTATCGCGTTTGCTTTTGTCTGTTATTGATGCAAACCATCATGTTGTCTTTATTTTTCTCCAATATA
Organism: Margaritifera margaritifera; assembly: GCA_029931535.1. Lineage (NCBI taxonomy): Eukaryota > Metazoa > Mollusca > Bivalvia > Unionida > Margaritiferidae > Margaritifera > Margaritifera margaritifera. The sequence goes on from JAQPZY010001299.1 coordinate 1,852,852, forward strand.
TGTACATGAGCGCGGATGTGTGTGTGTGTGTGTGTGTGTGTGTGTGATAGAGAGAGAGAGAGAGAGAGAGAGAGAGAGAGAGAGAGAGAGAGAGAACGGTGGTCTAATGCATATTGTTAAAAAAGTTATTGGGTGAAACAATCGACATAAATTAATTATGAATACCTTATTCTGAGAGAGAGAGAGAGAGAGAGAGAGAGAGAGAGAGAGAGAGAGAGAGAAAGAGAGAGAGAGAGAGAGATCGGTGGGCTAATGCATATAGTGAACAAAGTCAACAATTGACATGAATTACTTCTGAATACTCTATGCGGAGAACAAACAGTGACTATTTGGACTTTCATGATTTACCGTTAAATCGTCACTGAACTATCACGGTGGATGTTAAAAAATAAAGGAAGTGATGGATTAAGCTGAAAAAAAGAAAAAAAGAAAGAAAACAAACACAAAAAAATCTGCGAATAATTTCATTAATCGATCACTCTGATGTAAAATTACAATGTTAAACATTATTTTACCCCATCTGATAATCGTATCATTTTATTGGTTTCAATAAATTTAGACAAATTTCTCTTTAGATACTATGTCATTCTGCCATCCATAAAAAGGTCAAAATGACCAGTCATGTGACCATGTTACGTAGTGCGTGCGCACGTAACGTAGCGCAATTCCTGGTACACCAATTAAAGCATAGGTGTACCAGGTGGACCTATGCGTGGAGATAATTCGATATCACGTAAGGTCAAACGAGTTATGCCCCTTTGAATTTATCGACAATAGAATTGAATGAACTCGTTCGGCATCTGCATCATTTGCGCGTGCAAGAAACACCACAAAGTCATGCGTATGTCACTTACGTATCCATTTATTGATCTCTCTATCTATCTCACACACAAACACACAGAGTTATAACCAAAGTAAATGTATCAACCACAGAAAACTAGAATTTTCTTATGCAAATACTTAATATTTACGTTCAGTGAAAACACGACAAGGTGAACAAAATATACACAAAAAAATGTCCTTCTTTGGTGCTATCTTCCACTTATTTAGGGTACAAGGTTACATATTAATATCGTACTATAATGATAATAATTTGGGAGAATTTGTAGATGTATTAGACCCATAGTTTTTTAAATTAGTGGGTCTAATTGACTATCAACAATATCTATTTGCAATGCCATCTAATGATGAATTAACTAAATTATTATTTAACAGTATGCTATTGACTTAATTTATATTTGCCCTATCCTAAAATAATCCATCTTAGAATTGTCATTAAGGAGAAATAAGCAAAAAGCATCTAAATTGTTAAATATTTTAAGATCCCTTAAATACAAGCAGAGTAGAAAATCCTTAGATATAATTTTCTTATCATATATTAGGCCTATATTAGAATATGCAGATGTCGTTTGGGATGAATGTTCATATGCAGACTCGGATAGATTAGAGAGATTACAGTTAGAGGCTGTTAGGATGGTCACAGGTCTAACAAGAAGTGTCCACGCACACAATATTTATGAGGAATGCGGCTGGCCCCCACTCTCAGAAAGAAGAAAAGCCCACAAACTCTGTACTTTTAATAAAATTATTTTTAATGATTCACCAAGTATATGCTTCCTCCTTTTGGTGGGAGAAATGACAAGATCAAACTTACGTAATTGAAAAAAAACTTCTCTTGATTAAATGCCAGACTTGAAATAAAAAAAAAAATCTTTCCAAAATTCTTGTATTATCATATGGAATACCCTACCTAAAAATATAAAAATGAACAGTGATTTCCTAAAAATTTTCAAAAGTATATTACCACACAAAACAATAGCATTCCTTTTTATTATTGTTCTGGTGATTGCAAATACTCTATCATTCATACTAGGACCAGAAACTAATGTAGTACCTAAAAAAAAGATCTGTATGACAATCACCTAATAATCTCTTATGTGACTGTTGGGTAGAAGCAGAAAATGCATATCATTATACTTTCATTGTACTTGATACACAGTGCAAAGGCAAAGTGTATTTAGTCTTAATGAAACGTTCAGTCTCATCTCTACAAACATTCTTCTATCTGGCTCACCTGAACTAAAACTTGAAAAAAATTCACATATCTTTAAGTTAAAAAAATTAATTACATTAAGGATACAAGGCATTTTAACTAATGCTTCTTCTGTAGGTTCTAAATATAAAGGGAATTATTTTAAAAAAATTCAGACAGTACAATGACTACTTGATATTTGATGTAGGTGCATTACATATTAAATTCTGCTCTTTCCGAAGTTTGGTAACACCATTGTTTACTTGCTTCGGAAATCTCTTTTTCCTTTTTCAAATCTTATCTTTTATTTGTCAGCACATCTTCTTTGTTTATTTTTTTATTTTTTTCCTTTTCTGCCGGATGTCATGTTTTATTAATTTGTATCACTATATTTGTATTGAGAAGATTATCTAATGTTGTGAGAACTTTTTTAAACCAAAAGAACAGATTGCAGTAGAAATGTAGTCTTTTTTGGGGGGGGGGGTACAACTAATTTTAATTATGTAATACTTACCTATTGCTATTGCGTAGCTAATCTATTTCCGTGACGGGAAATACCCGACTTATGATGAGAATTCATCCTCCCATAGGGTTGATTGGAAAGTTCTAGTGAATAGGACTCTCTTTGTAAACCCCACAGTCTGAGCACATGACTCCCACAATTCATACTTCATTCTTTTCAGGATGTAGCCATACTAGTGGGACATATGTGAAGGGAGGGAGGAGGGAATCTGGCAATAGCAACAGGTAAGTATTACATAATTAAAATTAGTTTACCCCCCCCCCAAAAAAAAAAAAAAAAAAAAACTACATTTGAATATCAGTAATAGCTTACTCTGTTGCTATTGTGTAGCTGAATTTGACAGTTTGGTGGGAGGCTGATGATCTCACAACTGGTTAAGGAAAATAACGGAATACTCACCCACACTATAGAGGTGTTGACTACTGCCGGATGCTATCCGCATGGGTCACTTTTTGAGCTAGGACTAATGGACCCAAAGAAAAATATGCCTTCGCGAGCCAAGGAGCGAAGGTAAAATGAGGAGAAGGTAGTGTGAGATTGCCAAAACGCAGCTTTCATCACATCCTCCAGAGACGAATGAGGTAATAAGGCTCATGCGGTAGCAATGGCTCGAACCTCATGAACTTTAGTTTTTATGAAAGAAAGATCCCTCTTGGTAAGGTACTGGTAAGCTCTAGCTGGACATAAAAGTCTATCCTGATCATCCCCAGCACAGGTATGACAGAGACTGTGGATCTGGTTGTCAAAGGAGAGCAACTGACTCATAATTCTCAATGAATCTCAAACAGCCTTATTCTATGGATAGAACATGAAGCTTGCTCCTTCGTCCCGCGGACGTTAAGGAAAGCAAGAAAACAGTCTTGAGGGTAAGATTCTTGAAAGAAACCTCACTAAAAAGTTCATAGGGGGATTTGTTAAGGAACCACAAGACACATGAGATTCCACTTAGGCATCAGAAAGCGAGACACTAGTATTTGCAGTTCGAAATACCTGATCAGGTCTGCTAAGTGAGAGTCCGCACCAATAGCCGGACCCTTCGAAAATTTGAGAGTGTTAGAAAGGGCTGCCGTAAGGCCCTTGATAGTAGAACTGAACATTGTCTCTCTTCAAACAGGAAGAGAAGAAAATCAGCCACTGCGCTCAACGAGGAACAGCTAGGATTGATACGTTTCCTACTGCACAAACCGCAAAACATTCTCCTCTTGGCATCGAAGACCTTTGACATAGATCGCCTCTTGGATTGAACGATGCACTTGGCGACTTACTCGAAAAAACCTTCTCCTGGTGGAGAGATCGTTTGAGATGAGCCAAGCGTGAAGGTGGAAAATCTGTGGGCTGTTGAGCAGAAGAGAACCCCTGTGCTGCGACAGAAGGTCCTCCTCTGGGGTGACATCCTGGGATGGTCTACCAGCAGATTGAGAAGATCGTTGAACTACGATCGTTGGGGCCACAGAGGTTCTATCAACACGAGCTGAGCAGTGGAGTTCCTTACTTTGTTAAGTACTAGTGGAATCATCCTGAAGGGTGGGAAGGCGTAGACGAACAGACGATCCCAATTCAGGCTGAAAGTATCCACTGCCCAGGCTCTCTGAACTGGGGAGATGTAAAAGGTGAGCTTGTTGTTTAGCCTCGTGTCCCCCCAAGTATGAACAGGGTATCTGCTACGTATTGGTAAAGAGATCGTTTCGTGATGACTATCCGTCCTTCCTGGACAGACTGTCTGCCAAAATATTCTTTTTGCCAGGAATGTGGCAAATTCGAAGGGTAATCCCTTCTGAGGTTGTCCAACAAAGGAGGTTCCAAACCTCCATGCAGAGAAAAGGGGCATGAGTGCCTCCTCGTCTTCTGAGGTAGGTCACCACTGACGTGATGTCGGAGGAGACCCACGCAGCAGCCCCTTATGTTGTCGACGCACCCCTGAAGGGCATGAACAGTGCCCTCATTTCCAAATTGTTTATGTGGAGGGTAGATTCTTCCCGCGACCACGAACCCTGAAGAATCAGACCCTCCGGTTCCAGATGAGTGCCCCACCCTGAATCTGACGCGTCTGCGAACAAGTAGGAGTGGGGATCGGGGGCGTGTATAGGAACTCCGGGAAGAAACCGGTCCCGATTGGTCCACCAAGACAGATGATGGTGGAAGGCCTGACCTAAAGAAATCAGGACATTCAGAGGGTCCCTGTGCGGTTTCCAGTTTGTCAAAAGGAGAAACTGGAGAGGTTACCAGGTCCGCTGCGGAGTTCAAGGTCCCCAGCAGAGAAAGAAAAAGACAAGCCGACAACGTGGTTTTGGCTCTCAACGCCTCCGACAGAGACATGATCTTGTCTACTCTGTCCCGAGGGGCACGGACTAACCCCATGATGGTACGGAAATTCATCCCCACGTACACTAAATCTTGAGATGGAGAAAGCTCCGACTTCTCTAGGGTCGGTAAGAGACCAGTCTGGTTATTATAGACCAACAGCGAGACAGGTCGATTCTGAGGGACTCGAGCATTCCATTGTGGATCAACCAATCGTTGAAATATTGGAGGATTGGGATACCCAGTGACCTTAAGTGGGCTGCAACTACTCCCGTGACACTGGTAAACGCTCTGGGTGCGGACGCTAGACCGGATGGCAGAGCACGAAATTGGATGACCTCTCTGTCCAAGCAAAACCGGAGGTACTTCATGTGAGGAGGAAAGATAGGGATGTGAAGATACGCATCCAGAAGATTGATGGAAACCGTCCAGTGGCCGGGCCTTATGGTATTTCTGACTGAAGCTGCTGTTTCCATCTTGAAGGGTTCCTCCTGTAGAAACTTGTTTAGGGAGGAAAGATCGATAATTAGACGAAACTGTCCTCCTTTCTTGGGTACCACGAAAATGCGGGAGTAGAAAGCCGGAGAACGGTCGTTCAACACCCTCTCCACTGCACCCTTCTGAAGAAGGGAGTGTACGTCTTCCTTTAACCGGAGCAGATTCGACTGGTGGAAGAGCATGGATGTCCTTACTAGAGGAGGGAGATCTCGAAACCGAAGACGGTATCCTCCTTGTATGATAGAGAGGACCCAGCCATCTGCCGTGATGCAGGACCAAGCCTCTGAAAAAAGGCTTAGTTTGGAACCTACAGGAACCCATGGAAGAAGAACACTCTGCAGGAAGGAATCGAGTCCCTAGGGCCACTCCCCTCCTTTTTCTTTAGGAAAGGGGGAAGAGCCCGTAAACCTCTTCCCTTGGCCTCTGCAGCATATTCTTCTAGGTGCCGACTGACGAAGGGGAGGTATGAACTGAGGTTGTTGCTTAGACTGGGGCTGCGTGGCTTTAAAATATTTTCGTGAAAGGCCCTGAGGCCGTTCAGGATGACTTCACTTTCTGGCCGGTTTCGATGGGCCAGGCTCGGATGCAAGAGAGAGATGTTGCTGGTATCTCAAGTCTTGAGACGCCACTAAGGGAATGAGGCCTCCAAAAAGAGTCTCTGCCTCTAGGGGAGCAGTCCTCAAAAGGTTCTTACTGCACTCCAGTAATACATTGGATGTGTCCAAAGCAACATCCCTGCTGAGATGGTATAAGCTCCGCCGATAAAGCCATGGACAAGGATAACGCATGTCTTGATGTTGTTGCCACTGCTTCCAACAAACGACAAAGAGCAAGTGGTGACAGAGTTTCCTCCCTAAGCAGATGAAGAGGCTGCTGAAAAGAGATCAGCATGCGAAGCTACGGTTTCTAGTGACCTAGGTTTTTTGCTCTAAGGCCTCCAGTGTTTTAACTGGAAGGCGAGCCCAAGTCCGTGTGGACATACTGTTACGACTAGGGGTAATGTAACAAAAGAAAAGACTCAAACAAGCTTTCAAGATTTAAATACAAATATTTAATTTCCTAAAATATTAAAATATTTCAACAAACAATCAAAGTGAAAGAATTAAAAATAACTTACAGTATAGAATATCCTTAAAAGTCCTAAATTGTTCTTAAGTTCACTGATCCAGAAGTTAATCCAAATATTCTGAATGAAGTAGGTTCCGAATGAAACCTTCACTGTACTGATGTACTAACAGGAATCAGTTATATCGAAGTGTTATAATTCCAAATAGTCCTTGTGAATATGGAATATCACAAGTTCTAGAAATGTTTCCGATAATTCCACGGAGCTGTATAATTATTAAAGTTTAAGAAACAGTACTAAATCCAAAATGTACTGTATTATAATATATATATATATATCAGTGAAGTAGAATATCCACACACAAAATGAACCAATCTCGTTTATGACCTCTCAGGCTGAACGAACTATGAACGAATGCCTAACACAGCAATACATCCTATTATATAGCTTCTGACGGCGCAAAACAGAATAAGGAAAAACCAATTTAAACTGTATTGCGCCTTAAAAACAATTTAATCTTTCTAGAAGGCAACCTTCTCCAAACCAATCAGAAATTAGGTTATGAGTGACACCGCTAAAGTACTTGTGCACTGACGATATTACCAGTCAACAAAGTATTGACTCTAAATTGAATCATAGAATCTAGGTAATAAGTTCAACCCTCACACGCTAAATCACGTGATATACTAATGCTACAATCGACAATATTTCCAAAGTCCAATGTACTGAGTCACATTGAAATACCGTATATGTACTTTCTGCAAGGTGACAGCTGTTAGACTAATATGCAGATATCATAAAACTATACCATTATTTAAAAACGAAATGATACATAATTCCGTAACAATACCCACTTGCGTTGCTGTGGCATCTAAAGTGGGAGGTTTAAGGGTCCAGTAAGGGGCATGAACCCGATAAGTAGCTGGAGACCAAAGGTCTCAACGCAGAAGGGTGGACGGACCATCCTCTACATTGTCTAGGAAACTCCTGGCCCTTACAAAACCTTTGGGACAGTTCTTTTACCATAGCCGAGTGAGAAAGCAACAAGAAATCTGGACGGGAGGCAGATCCAGCTAGTTTTTCCAAGCTGGAGAGAATCTTTGTGTCCTCAGAGCCTGAGGGCTTGGGACACAAATCATTGGTCAATAGGCAGTAAACCACATTAACCGCTTTGTCAAAAGACCAGACCTCTTCTTCCTCTGCCGCCTTAATCGATGGTTCGGGAGATATTAAGGAAGGAGGGTGCCACCTCTGTCTGTTCCGTATCAAACTTGTGAGAATCCACGAGGACAGAAAGGACATCCTCATCCTGCACTCGAACCTGGGAAACAGGACTATGCGACCCCATTGTCTCTCTGATATTTAGGCTGGGAGACTTGAGTGTAAGAGGGACCTCGACCCGTGACTCCTCAAGCGGAACCTGGAGACTGTCCTTAGTGGCAGGCACATAAGAAGTATGAGAGTGACTCTCAAGCCCCTGGTTCGGTTGGGGGAGAGTCTGTCCCTTTCCCTCCTTCTATGGACTGTGCATCGATCTCGCCACCATGGGGCCAATGCCCTGAAGGCCATGGCTGTAAGTAGGGGGCCATCCAATCGTTGCCATGCGGTGGAAGGCCCCACATCCTGTTGGGGTTTAAAGGTATCCCTAGTCCATACCTGCCAACCCCTACTGAGGTATAAGCGTAACCTAACTGGCAAAAAAGCGTAATCTGAGCATACAAAGCGTAATCTATATATTAAATGCCATAATTACGATAAACTGTATGAAAAATGTACGTTTAGTTTTGCTACTAACCTGGATCTGTAGCTGGTTAAAGTTCTTGTCACAAATGGGCAAAATCCACGTGAATTAGGATCAGAATACAAACCACAAAACATATCGGCAAATTATATATACACAACACTCACTTTAACTAGTCCACGTGTCTAACTTTCCCTCAGTGATCGTAAAGTCAACTCCACAAATTCTGCAACGATCATTACCATGAGCTCAACCCGAGTGTTGTATTACTCTCTCGTGTTAATCTTTCTAAATTTGTAAAGCACTATTGATATGTCTTTTTTCTGATCCGACATGTTTTAAAGTTGAAAAAGATCCGTCTTCTCTAAATTTTTTCGGTCATATATAATATCCGAGAGTCACATCAATAAAGCCTGTTTCACTTTACATCTGCCGCAATTTTTGTAAAAAGTATAGACTGGACCACTAACATATTCAGTATATAAATATAATGAATCTGTGAAACAATTTTATAATGAAAAAACCCATCTGTTTTCTTGGAAATGGGTCACATACAGTTGCTCTAAATAGAAAATATATAAAGTACATGGAAGGTCTATAACAAATGTATTCTAAAGCAGCAGTCTTCTTCTTTTTTTTAGAATATTCTCAGATTTATATGATGTGTGGGATTCAAGAGATGATAATAAAAATGACAAACACAACTTTTTATTGCTTTATTATTTTTTTTTAATGTTCCAGAAAAGCGCAATTCATTTACAGGCAAACATAAGACGTAATTAGGTGAAAAAAAGCGGAATGATTACGCCAAAAGCGTAATGGTTGGCAGGCATGCTAGTCCCAAGGGGGATTGAACGGTAGTCTGGAGGGAGGGGGGTCTCGACCTGGACCCTCTCCCTATGACCGATAATGACCGGTATCCGTAGCCCTATGACCGGTGACCAGTGACTCTCACCCGGTGACCGGTACCCGGTGCCTGGTGACTGGTCAGGCGACTCTAATCTGTACAAAGATCCTCTCCCAGATCTGAGAGACTTAGATCGATGCTCAGCCCTTTCAGGGTGGCATGAACCTGTCGCTGACAACAGGCCACGGGGGCTGAAAGGGTGCTGTTATCCCCTCTTGGGGTGACGCGACTCACTTTCGGACAACCTCGCTCTGTCCTTCAACACGACAGAGGGTGCTGCCCTCCCTAACTCATTCTCTGTCCTAGTAGAATGGAGAGGGTGCTGCTCCTCCCATCTGGGAGGGGTGCGACTCGTTCTCTGGATGTTTCTTGGCATCAAATTGCCAAACTCACAAAGAGTTGAATATTTCCAGACAAGAAGAATACTGGTCAAGGGTAAATACCACCTGTAGTTTACGAAAAACATAATGAAAAAGCGAAATTCTCTAAGTGGACTCATCTAGCGAAGGCAATTTCTCAAGTGATAATTTCACTGTCTTCATCAAAATGACGACCGGAAAAGAATGAAGTATGAATTGTGGGAGTCATGTGATCAGACTGTGGGGTTTACACAGAGAGTCCTATTAACTAGAACTTTCTAATCAACCCTATGGGAGGATGAATTCTCATCATTCGGTCGGGTATTTCCCATCATGGAAATAATTAGCTACGCAATAGCAACAGAGTAAGCTATTACTGATATTAAAAAATTAATTTCATGAGATTTAAAAATGAAAGGAACTCATTTGGCACCTGCATGAAAATGTATGAACTCCATGTAAATAATTACATGTACCTTACTTTCCATCCATCTTTACTTCCACAGTTAACATTTGACATTTTTTTATACCATTGGGTATGTGAACTATTTACCAAGTAAATTTGCCTGTAAATTATATTTTTCACTGGCTTCATATTAAAACAGTCATTCCTTTTATCTGTAAAAGTTTCCATTTTTAAATCCCCATTTTTCTCATCAATAGCAAATGTGAAGAACCACTTGAAATTTGTTGTATGCCATCAGGTGTATTTAATCATAGTAGGTTTAAATATCGTTTGTCAGGGTTTCACTTCAGTGTCAATCCTATATGATAAGAGTTACAGCCCATATAAATGCCACAATACCTTGTGACAGAAATGGCTCTGCCATCATTGACATACATTAGAACTTGTTTCCAAGGAACTGGTAAATGTTCCTTAAAAAAATTAAAATAGAATTTTGTTATAAGCAAAAATAATTACATCTTTTTTTATTTACATTTTGACCTAAATTTTATAAATCCAAGTTTGTTAAAAAAACAGGTTTCACTTCTCTTTGCCATGAGTTGAAGGTAACTAAATTTACAGTGCAAAAACTAGTCGTTTCTTATTAGACTTCCCATGCCCTTGACCTTGGACTTTGACCCCCAAATCTAAAGGTTTATTTCTTATCCCAAATGCAATCCATCCACAAAGTTTGGTCCAGTTCTGCGATGTAAAACTAAATTTACTGTACACAAACCATTTTTCTTCTTGCAATCTCAGTGACCTTGACTTTAACCTTTCAACCCCAAAACCAATAGGCTTCTTCCTTACCTCAAGTGCACATCATTCACAAAGTTTGGTCAAGGTCTGTGATGGAAAACTAATGTAATTGTGTAGAAACCATTTTTCTTCTTTCAGTCTCAGTGATATTGACCGTTGGAGCTCCCATATCAATAGTCTTTGTCTTTACCCCAAGTGCAAGCCATCCACAATGTTTTGTTCAGATCTGTGATGCAGAACTAGTGTTACTGTGCAGAAACAACTTTTCTTCTTTCAGTGACCTTGACCTTTGACCTTTTGATCTAAAAATCCTTTTGATTGGTAATGGTAGATGGTGCAGAACTCAAGTTATTGTGTGGAAACAAAATAGGAAACAGACAAATGGATGCATGTCATAACATAATATGCTCCACCTTTTGGCAAGTATATAAAAAAGAACAGAAAATTAATAATATGTAACAGTTTTATTTTTAAAATGTATGTAAAATCATTAATTTTACGTACATCATGTACATGTTTAAATAACCTCTTGTATCTCTCAAACCCAACACATATACATAGAACATGAACTGCTTTCTTTGTTATTAAAAAATCTGAATAACACTTTTATATGCAATTTATAATTCATGATCTTGTTTGATACACTGATCAAACATGCAAATAAAATTACATCATTGGACAGAATATTTCTATCAATGACATGATACATTGATCAAACATGCAAATAAAAGCACATCATTGACAGAATATTTCTATCAATGACATGATACATTGATCAAACATGCGAATAAAATCACATCATTGGACAGAATATTTCTATCAATGACATGATACATTGATCAAACATGCGAATAAAATCACATCATTGGACAGAATATTTCTATCAATGACATGATACATTGATCAAACATGCGAATAAAATCACATCATTGGACAGAATATTTCTATTAGTGACATGATACAAGGGGAAAATGTATGCAACACAAAAATTGACCAGACTATCACTTTCAATGACTTTGTCTTAATATCACGAGTACTATCTTTTCCATAAGTAGATATTGAGGAAATTAATCTTTACATAAAGTCATGAAAACACTAAAAAAAAAAGAGTAAATGTCTTTGAAAGCAGATCCTAACTGGAAAATGATTTTCTTGTTGAAAATCTGAAACATGCTTTGATACATAAATACAAATTTCGAAGAAGTATAAATCATTCGGCAGGGAGTTGGAACAAGCAAAAATGACTGGTTTTAAACAAGTAACAGCCCCACATTCCGTTTACTTTCTCTTTTCGAGAGAGAGGGCATCATAGTGGAAGGAGGGAATCCTTGCAATATTGGTAGGTAAGTATTACATTATTAAAATTAGTTTTACCCCTAATAGCAGTAATACATTACCTACCAAAATTGCATTGCTGAATTTGTCAGTTAGGCAGGAGGCTCAAGGCCTTGGAAGAACTGGTAATAGAATTATGCACTACCCTTATGGTGGGAGTGTTCACTACCATAAGTTGGTTGGATACTGAGCCATGAGTTGTGCTGTTACAGTCGAGTCCAACTAAAAAGATTTGCCTTTGTGCTTGTGCGCAAGATCAAAGGTAAAATTGGAGAAGGTAGTACAAGATCTCCCAAAGGCAGCTCTCATCACATTATCCCATGATGAGGATTCAGATAAGCCCAAGAAGTAGCAATCGCTCTAACTTCATGTGCCAAATTCTCAAAAGAAAGTCCCTTGAATGAGGAAATACCTTAAGACCCTAACTGTGTAATGAGTCCATCTCGATCATCCCCAGCACAGATATGACTGAGACTGGGGATCTAGAAAGAAAGTTGATCTACTGAAGGGAGCTGATTCATTGCCAGAAACTCAGTTTGGCAAGAAAGTGAAACCAAGTCATAATCACCATTAAATGGTAAACCATAATCTGCTACTGAAAAGGTAAAAAGCTTGCTCCTCCTCCTCATCAAGACTAAAGCAAGAGAACTGACTCAAGGGAGAGCTTTGAAGGAAGCATTCCTCAACGGTTCCCAAGGAGATTTTTTTAATCAAGGTCAAAAGAACACATGATAGATTCCCTCTAGGTATTAATGAGCAAGAAACCAGTCTCTGAAGCTCAAAATATCTGATGAGACTGTAAAGATGAGGATCCGATCCAATGGCATGACTGCTATAGATTTGAGTGTGTGAAAAAGGGTTGCCCTATAGCCCTTAATAGTGGGTACTGAACATTCTCTCTCCTTAAATGAAGAGAAGAAAGTCGGCTACTGCACTTAAGATAGACAGCTAGGATAAAGCGCTTCTTACTGCCCCAATCACAAAGAATTCTCCACTTTGCATTATAAACCCTGGAAGTGGGCCGCCTCTTATCCAGGGCGATGCACTATGTTACCTTGCTCTAAATCTATCCTGGTGGATAACTAGCTAGTGATGAGCCAAGTATGAAGGTGGAGAATTTGTGGGCTGCAATGAAGCAGAGACCCCGTGTGCTACATCAGAAGGTCCCTATGATGTGGTAAACTGTTGAGCTCATGTACCAACAGGTCAAGATCACTGAACCACGACCATAGAGGTCACATGGGAGTTACCAGAATAAGTACTTGCAGAGTCAATCTGAGAGGTGGGAAGGGTGTATGTGAATAGACAATTCCACTTAGACTGAAGATGTTCACTGCCCAGACCCAATGAACAGGTTATGGGGAGATGTAAAAAGGGGAGATTGTTGTCCCATCTCGTCATAAACAAGTCCTCCTGAGGTTTTTGCACATTCAAAAAAAATGACTATGCTGCCTCCTGGTGCAGAAAACATTCTGACCCAATGGCCTTTTAGACAGACTGTGCACCAAGATATTCCTCTTGTCAAGAATATGGTGGACTGGGAACATGATCTCCTCTGCAGCTGTCTTTTTCTTAACATAGGAGGGACCAAACTTTCATGCAAAGACAAAGAGAGACGACTACCTCCTTAACCCTGAGGTACATTACTACTGACATGTTGTCTGATGAGACCCACATGCAGTGACCCAATAAGGTTGACCATCCCTCAAGGGCTTGAACACTGCCTGCAGTTCCAAGTTGTTATATAAAGGGATGCTTCTCCCGTTGACCAAGCTCCCTGAAGAACTATGCCCTCTGGCTCCAGGTGTGTGCCCTAGCCTGAATCCTATGCAACAGCACACAGAAAGGAGTGGGGATCAGGTGTGTGGACTGGGACTCCAGTCAAAAACCTGTCCCAATTAAGCCACCAACTCAGGTGGTGGTGACAATCAGATCCCAGAGGAATCCATGTAGATAGAGGGTCCTTGTGTGGTTCCCAGTTTTCCAGAACACATATCCTCCCAAGGTTTGTGATGAAGTTCATCCCCACATAACAAAATCCTGAGAAGGGATGAGACCTGACTTTTCTCGGTTGAGAATAAGCCCAAGACAGGTCACTGTGGACCAACAAGGAGACAAGTCCTTCAGAAGCGAATCCCTGAGGACATTGAGCACCAACCAGCTGTCAAAGACTGGAGGGTGGGAATCCCTAGAGACCTCAGATGGTTTTTTCACCATGGTAAAAACCATGGGGGTGGAAGCAAGTCCAAATGGAAGAATTTTAAATTAGAATACCTCTTGGTCGATAGCAGAACTAGAGGTATTTCCTATATGGAGGGAAGATGCAGATGTGAAGACATGCATCTGAAGATCGATGGAGCACACCTAGTCAGAGTACCTGACTGAAACAGTCATCTCCATTTTGAAGCATTCTTCCCAAAGAGAACTGTCTACAGTGGAAAGGTCAGTTATGTAGTCAAGACTTCCCACCTTTGTTGAGACCAGAAAATTCCAAAAATAAAAAAGGCCTGGTCATTTCTTACCCTCTCTCATGCACCCTTCTGTAGAAGGGTGTTGTGTACCTCTTCCCATTAACTGTACCAGTTTTGACTGGTGAAAGAATGTGGATCCATGGTAGCAGAGGGTGTTCTCAGAACTGAAGTGTTAGCCCTCCTTCTAGGTAGAAGGGACCCCACATCATACATGATGCTCAACCCAGCCCATGTCGAATAGGGTTAATCAAGCTCCTTCGGGGATGATGGGAAGAGGCAGGCATGGCAGGAGAGGGAGCGGTTTCTGATTGACAGACCACCCCAACCTAGGGGAAGACTTTCTCACTTTGTCTTTGGTCACCTCTGCTTCAAAGGACAGGGTGAGGAGGAGTTTAAATTGAGGCTGCTTTGAAGACTGATGGGACTGCATCTTCTTTTTTTTGGTAAGAAAAACTTGGACGTAGGTCCCAAGCGGCAGTCAGGGTGAATGTTTCTTGCCCGGTTGCGATGGGCCAAGTGCTGCTGCAAGGGACGAGTGTTTGTTTGGTCCTCTAAATCCCAAGACACTACAGAGGGGATGGTGCCCACATCAGGAGCATCTCGACTTCCAATGGTGCAGACCTTAGAAAGTTCTTGCTATGTGGACCAAGATCTGGAAAGTCTCCAAAGCAACATCCCTGCAGAGGTGAAGCAGCTCCATAGGAAGTGCCATATACATCAACAACACATGCCAAACAATAGTAAACCATGTCATAGCCCCAAGCACCAATGCCTCCCATGTTTTAATGGGGGGGGGGGGTAGATGAGCCCAGGTCCTGTGAAAATCCCCACTTGTGATGTCCTGGCATCCAAGGGAGGTGGGGTTTTGAGGGGCCACACCTGCAATGGACCTTTAAGCTGGCAGCTTAACCCAGCAGTTGAAGCATAGAAGAGTCAGTCCACTGTTTCCATTGCCTGGTGAACTCTTTCCCTCTATTAACACTTCCACAAAAACTCCCTTACCCTCAAGGAATGCGGAAGCAGCAGAAGATCTGGGCCTAATGCACCTTCGAGAATCCCCTCCCCCATTTTTGTTGTTGAGTCAAATCCTCATGGGAAGTCATGGGACTGCCCTTTATACTAGTGGACCTTTAAGAAGGACAAGAAGGACTCTCATCCTTCCTAAGTCGTCTAGAGTTGGAAGACTCTGGTCTGATGGAAGAGCCCTCCTCATAACTTATAGAGTGTGATTGCAGCTCTTTTCAGGAAGGTGTCATTGGCTCATCACCTTCATTGGGTTAAAGGCCTTGAGAGAGTGCTGCTCCTCCCTATCCTGTGGTTGCAACCCACTCACGAGAGGGTGCTGCTCCTCCCAATTGTGAGTGTGTGTGTGTTTGATGCAAATGAGTCTCAACCCGAGTTTTTCTTTTTCCTTCCTTGGGAGGGACCCTGGATTGAACTCTATCTGGCACTGACTGCATCAGTACAATTGTCAGGGATCCTTGGGAGAAACCCTGGATTGAACTCTATCCAGCACTGACTGCATCAGTACAACTGTCAGAGATCCTTGGGGCTTATTATAATTTTATTTATTTATCTAGTATTTATTATGAGAGGGAGATCACATACCCTTCTGGGATTGAAATGTATTATTTAAGTCCCACAGGACTCAGAGGAGGATCTTATACCCTCCTGGGATAGAGGAATACTCTTCTCTAATGAAGAGAAAGATCCCATACTCTTCTGGGATCAAGAAGTGAAGGTCCCATACTCTCCTGGGACCAAAGAGTTATGTTCCGAGTCACACAGGGCTCCAAATAAAACTGTCCCACTGGGGCAGTATTCTTCTCTAGAGAAGAGAAAAATCCCATACCCTCTTGGGATCGAGAAGTGGAAGATCCTCTACTCTCCTGTGATAGAGGAGTCTCGCAGGACTCGGAACATTCATGCCCCACCAGGGCAGTATTTTCCTGAAAAGAAAAATATGTACTGCCAAAGCATGTACTCTCTGAAATGAAAAGTGTTATAAAAATATTCTAAGTAGAATATGTACTGCTGAAGCAAGTACTTATAAAAAATATTCTAATTCAACATTATTAAATGTACCGCTGAAGCAAGTACTTATACAATTATTGTAACGTCATCTTTTTTCAACTGGATGAAAAAAGTAAATAAAATTCTGAACTAGAAAATGGTAGCAATACTTACGCTATGCCTGAAATTATTTGTACTGCTGAAGCAAGTATTTATACAAATATTATAAAGTCATCTTTTTTTCAATTGGTTTAAAAAAGGAAATAAAGTTCTGGAACTGCAAAAAAGGGTAGCAATATTTACCCTATGCAAAAAACTGTATGTACTGCCAACACAAGTACTTATACAAATATAGTAATGTAATCTTATTCCACTTGGATGAAAAAAGGAAATAAAATTCCGGACTACAAACAGGTTGCAACAATATATTTACATGCAACAATATATTTATATGTAACCTATGCAAGCTAAGCAAGACATGTGAATGATCCCATGGGCTATCTATATGTCATTGCGAATTGTGATTAGAAAAGAAATAATTATACAAGGAAACAAATTCTGGAACAAAAAAGAGGTAGGAATTACTTACCCATGCTGGTACTATGAAGGGGCACATAGTAAATTTAGCACCGCTTTTTACCTATAAAGGTGCTATCCTATGTTTAAAAAACCCTGAAATAAAAATTAACGTAAAAATAACACTTGACTGTACTAAGTGGGACTAACACTTGAACCAAAAAATATATGTGGATTGACAAAAACCATTGAGAAAATCAACAGCAAAGGCAAAATCATTGAGCAAATTGTCTGATTGATGATGGGTTAAAGAAAAAAGAGGAAGTAAACAGGATGTGGGGCTGTTATGCAGGCATAAGACTGGGACCAGGTTCTTATCTCAGTTCTAGAATCTTCCATCCTAACAGGAGGAAGGAATTATGTATGATCATGTATAATCAGAAACTTGGATGTGGGACTTAGCATCCTGGAGGGAAAGAAATGCAATATATGTAGGTAATGTATTACTGCTATTAAAGTGGGTTTTTTTCTCAAACTTGATTGAAAAGTTGAGTTTCAAGGTCCATAACAAAGCAACAAGAATAACTCTTGCTTTGTTTTCATTGACCTGAAGGGGTCCAGGTAAAAATAGGGTTTCATCCTATTGATGAGACAATCTAATTAAAATTGAGATCTCTGACATAACGGAGATCTGATGGTCAACAATAAAAGTTTCATGTTCAGGTAACCTATTGAATTCCCTGTCCACTTATTCAAAATATTCAAGTTGTAATTTGATTCGTGAATCAAAATGTCCACAGAACAATACCTCATATCGGTGGCCATCAGATATATCAGTAGATCTCAATTTCAATCAGACTTATTGACGAGACTGATCTGTACTTCTGATTGCATACTGAAGGAAAGAATATTTAGAATGCAAATATTGACTATGATCATGCAAAAAATGATGAGGGTGAAAGCTTACAAATTGGACATGCAAAAAATTATGACAAAAAGCAAACAGCATGATCTTTTGAAAACTCTTTTATGCCATTTTTTGTTTGTTTGAAAAGCCCAATAAAATACAATAAGTTCTGATGCTTGATCATAAACAATTATTGACGATTAGAAATGAATCACTATTAGTTTAAAATCAAGAGACTTACCAACAAAATGGCAAGCAGAAATCTACATCATATATTTATACACCTTTCAAGACAGTTACATACCACAGCGTGTTTGAGCTATTATTTCTTAGCAGGAGGTTAATACTTCTAACCATAAATAAAACTTGAAGGCAATTCAAAATATCATATTATCTGTAACTGCTTGACAATTTTTGTAACTCTCTTGGATGGCCAAATAATTAATGTCAAAAATATGATCACTTTCGGCTTGTACTGAAATACTGAGATATGCAAACTTTCCATAAAGTTCTCAGCACAAAAAAGAAAGTAAAAAACAATCAAAATTTGATGGATTAATGATAAAATTAGACAGCATGAAAAATGACAAACAAAACAGTATAATCCTTTCATTTCAAGCAGCTGTTTATCTAATGTTATGTTTTATTACTGATGAAAGAAATGATGAAACATGTTTTTTAGCAGTAATTTTTGTTTAATATTCTTCATAACTGACTACTAACTGTAAAATCTTGAGAAAAAGATAAGTTGTTTCATATCAAAACTCTTGCAGGTCATGTGATTAAAATTTTTAACATGATAATGTAGATAGGAATGTGAATAGTTTTATTATTTTGAAAGTCACACTGAAACAAAGTAAGAACACATACTGATAGAAAGTGAGAAAATACTGCACTGTATTGTTTGTATTTATCTGTTACACTGTTCATGTCCTGTTAATATCATACTGTATTGTTTGTATTTATGTGTGACACTGTTAATGTCCTGCTAATATCTTACCGTATTGTTCATGTTTATCTATGACACTGTTAATGTCCTGTTAATATCTTACCATATTGTTGATGTTTATCTGCTACATTAGTAATGTCCTGTTAATTCACAAAACATTTGTACCTGGTAGCTACTCAGGAATATAAATTGTTGAAACAAATTTTAACAAATATAGAATATTTAGACATCCTCACTTTACTCTGTTGAGTGCCTGGTATAGAGATTGGTGTCAACATTTCTGACAGTTACTGTGAATAAATGTATCGCCGTATGTCACTCAAACCCTAACATGTGCTGACCAATACTGTCGCTGGCAAAGATGTGAGCAACACATGATTTACAAGCACATTGACAGCTTGATGGGCTTTTATACCTAATCTCCATGACCTATCAGACTGTCACTGTATATCATGTATAAATTTAAATCCTCCTAATTTAAACATTTTTCAACCATTTTTCATTATATTTTCAGTAGACACTAAAACATTAACACTAATTCACACTAGGTAAGTATCAACATAAAATACTTTGATTTTATATGATGTGCTATGCTAATGAGTAGGGTGTGGTTATGTCTGCTCTGGTGATAGATTAATTCATTGTCATAGGTTTTATGACTCATCAATTACTGGGGTAGACTATCTGCTGCAATCTTAAAAACATCTGATATCTTTTTTTTCGCCCAAGTCTATGCTAGCTTAGTTACCGGGTTCTTAACTTTTGTTTGCCTAATCTATGCCAGCTTAGTCACTGGCTTCTTAAAATCTAATAAAACTGTTCAATGCAACATTAGAATAAGAGATCAAGATTAATACCAAAAACTCTGCTATGTTCTTTGACTGAAAATCAGGTTACTATGAGTGACAATCTCTGCCTGATTTAAAGGCCTGGCATCAGTATCTAGCCTTCGTATTGGAATCTGGGTGGGTGGAACACGTCGCCTCGTAATGGGAGGTCTCGGTTGTTGTCTGGGTAACATACTCTCAGAGTTGGCTGTAAATAGACTGGTCTCAAATTCGCTCAGATTAGCTTTTGTGTGCTGCCCTCTTGATTGGTTGTCTGACTGAGTACCCTCCTCATTGTCTGGTTCACCACCGATATCAGGCACCACTTGAAGACTGTCATAACTGTTGGCTTGTGCTTGCCTTGTAAATGATTAAGTGTCATTAATTCAGTAAATCTGACCAACCATGACTTCAAATAATCAAGTATAATATAAATATTTATATCTTGTAGTAATATAAAATCCTGTCAAAAATATTTAATGCAAACTCATACTAGTATTTAGAATTGTATTGGTGCAGTAAAACAGGTTCAGTCAAAACTCTATTTACTCCCAATCCTTGCAACAAAAAAAGAAGTTTGTACAATTTCTTTACACTTTCTATTCTGAATCAATGTTTACTAAACAAATTTTCTGATCCCAAGGGTGTTATGATTTGATGAATTTCGATGACTACATTTATTATTTATTATTCGTTTTTATATAGTTTGTATAACAAATGATAAAATTTGACACTACTGAACAACTATTTTCTTCCTCAAGTCACAGCAGTCTTTGACCTATACAACTGTGGACTAAGGGAAGTAACTCATAACCAAAGATGATCAATTAGAACATATCTGGACTTTTCTGCAATAATTACAGACAAGTAGGTCCTGGCAAAAATCACCAGGTTTTGCTAAAGCCTGTAACAGATGCAATTATGGAGCATTTAAATATGAAGAAGATAGTGATGCTGTTGTAAATGTTAGACACTGACCATCTTTTCACTTTGTTGGGGAAGGGGTCTGTGTGTGTGAATTTGTTGGATAGAAAAAGTGTCATGGTTTTTAAATAAATATACATTACACATGCATCCTCCTCATCCAATGATTGATAAGATTACATGATCAAATAACCTGTATTTGTTACACATATGAGCAACCATGGTAATCTAAAATAAACCCAAAATAAATGAAGGTTAACAGTACATTTTCGAAACAAATGCCGAAATGTGCCACATGTTATTATTTTCTTAATCAACACTTGTGTCTCATATGTTATCTATTCAATCATAATTAAGTGTCAATTTAAGTTATTGTTTAACGTTTTGTACTGTTGGTGCTAATGCTGCTCAGAAACTTCACAGTTAAAAATTAGATGGTAATCCACAAGTTAAAGTATGACTTCTCCAGCATGTAAATTTAAAGATTTCAGTGTATTTAAGAAACTGTGCATTAACATGAGACATTATCCAGGTCATGATAACATTATCCAGGTCATGACATAAAACTGTGTTTATCAAGATACTAATAATTTTCTGTGCTCAGTCTATTCAAGAAAAGATAACTCTACTGAAACAAGAAAAAAACCTCTCCCAATACAGACTGGACTATGTACCTGGTATCAAACAGTCCATATATTTATGTAATCTTGTAATAATTAGTCTTCACAAGGAAACTCACTTCACTCACATTTTGTTTAACTGGTACCTTACAAACCTGTGAGCAAACGAAGATAATTTTATCAATACAACAACTGATGATCATTCATGGACCGAATAACAGACACACCATCTCAATATGCAGTTTCAAATAGTTCACACATATTGAAACATTTTTACTGGAAACAGCCCAGTTTCTAATACCTATCACACGTTTTCTTTTTTAACTATGCATTAAATATTTGTTAAAAAAAGTTTTGAACAACTACATTGAGTAAATAAAAAAACTTATCAGTTATACTTGCCTACAAGTTGAGTCCAACTGCAGACAATACAGATTCTGATCTGCCATTATATAATGTATCCGGAGATCAGGATCTATGCTGTTTGTTGTACTGATTACTCCAAAACAAACTGCATATACTCAGATCTGCTGGGGCATTATGCAATGGCAGATCTGGGTCTGTGCAGTTTAAAGTTGGATTCGACTTAGAAGCAGGCATATGTGGTAACTTCAAATCCTGGATGTACAAAGGAGGACACTATTGGGTATATACCATATATACTTTTTCACAGATGACGATTATGCCACGACATCAGAGCAGGGTGGGAGGAGGGTATTTGGCATTACGGATGTGTAAGTATTGTATAATTAAAATTAGTTGTAGCCCCCCCCCCCCCCCCCCTCATAAAACTACATTTTAACAGCAGCAATATTTTACCCGTTGCTACTGTGTAGCTGAATTTTTCAGTTAGGTGGGTAGGTTGATGTGTTAAAACTGATCAAAAACAGAAAAATGGAAAGTACTCACCATTTGAGGAATAGATTCACTTTACTGAATGTTGGTGTCTCTCGGGGTCACATGTTGTGCCACAACTATGGGTCCTAGAGAAAAGATGCCTGCACTCTGTTGTGCTAAAGAGTGGAGGTAGAAGGAGAAGCTAGTATGTGATCGCCAAAATGCTGGCTTCATGATGTCCTCCAAAGAAGAATGATTTCAGTAGGCCCATGGGGAAGCGATGGCTTGAACCTCATGGTTTTAATTTCATAAAGAAGGCCTCTATCAGTACCGGACGGATAAGGTCTTGATGGTAGTGACAATCCACCACAAAATGGTGGAAGGTGAATATCAATGGAGCCCTTCAGAGGAAGATGTTTCTGACCCTTCCATTTTCCTTGGAATCATTGAGATAGAAGATAGTGACCTGGCAGGGCATAACAGCCTATCTTGATCATACCCAGCACAGATTCAGTTGAGATTGGGAATCTCTATGGGTAGAGGAGCTGTTTTGTGGTTTTGTGGGTTTCATGCCATTTTGCAGCACATGATACGCTATACATGGCGGCCAGTATATCTGGTGGAGGAAGAACCCAGGAAAACCCTGGGAAGAAGCACAGACCCACAGGAAGCTACTGGCAAGCTTGCACACATACCTATGTTGGCTAAGCCTGAGACTCGAACCCACGCAGACAGAGGTGAGATGTCAGTGATCCGTAAAGGTGAGCACCTTAGCCTACTCGGCCACCCAGGGCCCAGGCAGTGGAGCTACCAATATAGTTGATTTTGGTAAAAATCCCGGTTGGCAAAGATGAGAAACGGAATCATAATTGCCAATAACCAGATATGGCCAGTGTCAAAGACAACGCATGAAGATTGCTCCGTCTTCTCGTAGATGGCAAGGCAAGCAAAAACACAGTCTTAAGTGTAAGGCCCTGGAAGAAAGCCTCACTTGATGGTTCATAGGGGGTTTGGTCAAAAAACCATAAAGTGCAAGACAGATTCCATCTGGGTATAAGTGAGCAGTAGACAGGTCACTCAAATACTTAATAAGATTGGTAAGGTGCAAATCCAAACCAACTGCTATGCCCTGAGAGAATTTAAGTGTGTTGGAAATAGCAGCTCTAAAGCCCTTGATAGTTGGTAATGAACATCCTTTGTTCTTGAAAAGAAACAAAAGGAAGTCAGCGATGGGACTCGCTGAAGGACAGCTAGGATCAACGAGTTCCTACTGCACCGATCACAGAAGATTCTTCACCTGGCATCATAGACCTTGGACGTAGAATCTTCTCTGGCCTGAATGATGCAACTGGTAACCCAGCCCGAAAACTTGTTTCCTTGAGATGAGCCAAGCATGAAGGTGGCGAATGTGAGGGCTGTGTGATTGATGGAGCCTCTGTGTTGTGACAGAAGATCCCTTCTCTGGCATAAGGACCTGGGTTGATCTATCAGCAGGTCTTGAAGATCGTTCAACCATGATCGTTGGGGCCACGGGGGAATGGGGGGTGGCTATGAGGATGATATGGGCAGTGGATGTTCTGATTTGGTAGAACTGTGGCAGCAGTCAGGACGGTGGGAAGGCATACACGAACAGATGATCCCACCAGAAGCTGAACATGTCCACAGCCCATGCCCTCTGGTCAAGGACTGGAGAAACATAAATTTGAAGTCTGTTGTTGAGTCTGGACACAAACAAATCCACCAGAGGCTTTCCCCACAGTGTAAAAAGGGACTCTGTTATGGAGTGGCGTAGAGACCATTCTGTGAGGACTATTTTGCCTGACCTGGACAGACTGTCCGCTAATACATTCTTCTTACCCAGAATGTGGCAAACTCAGGGTGTGATGTCCTCTGAGGCTGCCCATAGGAGGAGTTTCCAGACCTCGAACAAAGGGAAGGAGCATGTGTGCCTTCTTGATATCGGAGATATGCTATGATGGACGTATTGTTGGAGGAGACCATGACACATCAACCCCTTACTCTGTTGATGCACCCTTACAATGCTAGAAATAAAGCCTTAATTTTTAGATTGTTGATGTGGAGGAACAATTCATCTAGAGTCCAATGACCCTGGAGGATCAAACCCTCTGGTTCTATATGAGCGCCCCAACCGGAATCTGACGCATCAGCAAACAAACAGGAGTGGGGATCAGGTGCACGCAAGAGGACCCAAGTCAGACAACTGTCCCGATTCACCCACAAATGCAGGTGGTGATGAAAATCTGGTCTTAATGGAAGCAGAGCTGAGAATGAATCTCTGCGTGGTTTCCACCTTGCAAGAAGGTGAAACTGTAGAGGACGCATATGGAGACATCCTAAGGGAACCAGATCTGCAGCAGCATTCAAGGTTCCCAATAGAAATAGGCAAAGGCAAGCCAACAATGATGTCTTGCTCATAGTGCCTCTAGTAGTGTCAGGATTCATTCTATCAGGTCACATCGGATCTGGACTAAGTTCTGGTTAGTGAGGAAGTTCATCCCCATGTAAACGAAGTCCTGAGATGGAGTGAGCTCTGACTTCTCGAGGTTGGGTAAAAGACCCAACTGAGTTACTGTAGACCAGCAATGGAACAGATCCTGATGGTGGGACTATACCTGAACATTGTGGATCAGCCAGTCATCGAAGTACTGGAGAATCGGAGTTCCCAGTAAGTGGAGGTATGCCGCTACTACTCCCATAACTTGGGTGAAAAATCTGGGCATGGAAGCAATTCTGAATGGCAGAACCCGGAATTCTAAGACTTTCTGGTCTAAGTAAAACTGGGTTTATTGTGATGTGGAGGAATATCGGGATCTGCAAGTAAGCATCCTGAAGGTCGATGGAGACTGCCAAATCTGACAGATGCATTGCTTCCAGATTGAGAATGATGGTCTCCATTTTGAAAGGTTACACCAGAAGAAACCGGTTAAGGGGGAAATATCAATTATCAGATGAGATTTTCCACTTTCCTTGGTAACCAGGAAGATTAGGGAGTAAAATGCGGGAGACTGATTATTCAGAATCCTCTCAACATCCCCTCTCTGTGAAAGGGTGTACACCTTTTCCTTTAATTTCACCAGATGGATTGGTGAAGAAGTATGGGGATCCTTGACAAGGGGGTTGTTCCCAAAACTGTACTTGGTAACCCTTGCTCACAAGGAAAGAACCCACCCTTTGTCCCTGATGCTTGACCAAGTCTCTGAAAAGAGACCTAGACGAGCACCTATGGAGATGTTTGGGAGAGGAATGCATGGCAGGAGAGGTTACAAGTCCCTAGGGCTGTCCCGCCCTCCTTCCTTAGGAAGGAAGGTTAAAGAACTTCCTTCCTGGGGGTGTTCAGTGACAGTGCCTTGGACCCGATGGTCAAGGAGGAGGTTTAATTGAGGTTACAGATTGGACAGGAGCTGCATCAGTTTAAAGAACTTGCGAATGGCCCCTGAGGGTGATTCGCATTATAACGCTGCCTGGCTGATTGAGATGGGCCAGGAGCTGTAGTAAAGGATCTGTGTTGATGATCCTTCAGGTCTTGGGTAGCCACGGTAGGAATGAGTCCTCCAAAGAGGGTCTCGGCTTCCAAACAAGCAGCCCAGAGAAGATCTGTACTATGGTTAAGTAGACCTTTGATGAGTCCAATGCAACATCACGGCGAATGTGCAGAAGTTCTGCTAATAAAGCCATTGAAACAGAAAGTGTATGCCAGGAAGTTTTAGCCACAGCTTCCAGCACATGCTGCAAAGAGGCTGGATTCAGTGTGGCCTCCTCTGGCATACTGAATGAAGTAGCTGAGAAAAAGGTCATCTTGAGAAGCTATGGTGACTAAACAATGGGCTTTCTGTTCAATAGCTTCAATTGTTTTTATGGGAAGGTGTGCCCAGGCTCCCATAGAAACACCCACTAGAGACTAGCCGGCATCCAAGTGGGGAGGTTTAACAGGCCACTTCAGGGAATGTACCTGGTAGCTCAAAGCAGAGACCATCGGTTTCAAAGTAGAGGGAGGAATGGATCACCCTCTACATTGCCAAGCAATGTCTTGGCCTGTAGACAGCCTCTGAGAGAATGTCCTCAATCATTGAGGAAAGAGGAAAAGGCAGGAGATTGGGTTGTGTTGAGCACATGAGATCTTTTCCAAAATGGAAAGAATCTTCTTGGACTGTGCACCTGATGCTTTCAGGCACAAGTTCACGGGTAAGAGGCGGTAAAAACTTCATTCACCGCCTTATCAGCAGACCAGATCTCCTCCTCCTCATCCAACTGAGAGGAACTAGTGGACCTGATAGGAGGCATCAATGGAGTTGCTTCCACATCAGATTCATTGGAGTCAACGAGGATATATAGGGCATCATCATCTAGTACACTCCGAACAGGAGAACGGCTGGGCATCACTATGTCCTTCGGTGGAGGTGACACAGGAGCACTCTGTGCTACTGCCCACAACTCATCATGGTGAGTAGGACTCTATGTGTGCTAGAGGTTCCAGTGCAAAGACAAGACCGCTTGTCTTTCCTGGATGATGCTACGTCTCCAGCTTTCCTGGTGGATGCCACTTGAGAAGCTGATGGCACAGGCAGTACACAAGCCTTGACATCATCTCTACTCTGGGTCCAGGGTCCAGTAGCCCACAAAGGCATAGAGGACCAATTACCCTGAGGTAGAGGGCCCAACATTCTGTCAGGATTCATTGGGATAATAGGGAAGGGGGAGATACCGATCCAATCCCCATCCCTAGTCTGAACATGGTGGGCAGACTCCCAATCCTGCACAGAGTGTGACAGTAGAGCGGGCAAAGGGGGGAACTCGGTCTGTACCATATCCCTGTACTGTAAGGCCTCCGAGTAATGACCGGTGAAAGATAGGCGACCAGTACACAGTACAAGATGACCGGTCACCAGGACAAACTGACTGGTGACCGGTCACCATACACTGACTGGTCACCTAGATGAACTGACTGGTGACCGGTCACCATACACCGACTGGTCACCTAGATGAACTGACTGGTGCCCGATGCCCGGTCACCAGGCATTGACCAGTGACCAGAACGGTCACTGCCCAGTCATCGGTCAGGTAACATTGATATGTCAGAGCTTAGGTCGTCTGATTCGTCACTCGGCAAAGTGTGGCGCTGCTCCTCCCACTCAGGAGGGTGCAACATGCTACCCCAGAAGTGTTGGGTGCAATGCAGCTCCTCCCTCAGGGGAGGGTGTGACATGCTACCCAGGATGTGAGATGAGCGGTGCATCTCCTCCCTTGTGGAAGAGAGCGACATGCTACTCTGAATGTGAGGAGTGTTCGACTTCTCCCTGCACATTCATTCCCTCCTACTGGAGGGGCCTCACCTGTCTCCAAAGGGACTGATCCAATAAGCTCCTGGGACCCAGGAGTGTTCTTCTAAACTAAAGAACTAGTCATCTTGCAGTGGGGCCCTTGGGGCTCTGCGAGAGAAACCTGGGTGAGTGTCCCAAGCACCCTTCTTGTGGCCACACTTCACCACAGACTGTCCCGACATTGTTCTCTTAAATAAAAATTCCTGAAAGAAAACAATGAATAATGACAAATGTTATATATGTCACACTTGAACTTGCCTGTTGTTTATATGGTGTGTGCTATGTACATCCCAGTGCATGAACTTGCCTGTGCACAAGGTGAACAATGGGAACTTACCCGTCTTTTCTCATATTGAAGTAAGACATTCAACTGTTAAACCTTTATTGAGGAGCGATTGAAAACACACACTACAATAACAGTGCGATGCAAGTCACGAGAGCAAATATCAATATACAAAGGTGAAAAAACACAGAATTTGGTGGAATGTTAGGGAAGGGCCATTGCTGTATTATTTCCTTAACACAAAAGAATTACACATAACCAGTGTAATTGATAATTAATATAAGTGTACCCTAACCCATAAGGGATGGGATACAGCATGGTAATCTAAGAGGTCCCTTTGAGAACCAAATTCTGAAAGCAAGTGGGGGTTACCGGCATGTAAATAGAATACAGAGAGGATACATGCAACACAGAGATAATATTTGCTGAAGGAAGACAGCAATGCGGTTAAGCACTAGCAACCAAATTTTTCTCTGGTCACAGATTTGAGACATGTCCATTAACATGGCGTCCTTGATAAAGATGACTGTTCTGCGTATGGGAAGGCAAGGTGCACGAGTGGACCCTGTCTTATTAACAATTCTCCACTCTGTGGGAGGATGTATTCACATCAAACACACAAGGTTTTTCGGCACAAAAAAGTAATAGCTACATAATAGTGATGGGTAAGATATTGCTGCTATTAAATATCATTATCACTATTATTATTGTTATTATTGTTATTATTATTACGTTTTCAAGATTGTTTTATGTGCACTATTCAACAAAATCATAAATTACATGCATATGTTGTTCTCTCTCAAATTTATGTTCCACACAAGATTACTGCATCCGCTCACTTTAATCTATCCTATAAATAAAATCTTCATTGACTTAAAATAATCCCTGATCTTGGTTTGTTTTGTGCACCATGACAAAACACTAATTTCACTACTGATTGACAGCTTACACATAACTGTAAAATACAGGACTGATTCTTTGATTGGTCAATTTTTATAAATTAGACTTGGAAACAGCTCTTCTTGCTTTAAAAACAATATCTGGATTAGCCAGTTGCTCAACTTGCAGAGATCAAAAATACAGTCGACTTATTTGAGAGGTATGTGATGAATAGGGAATCAAAAAAAGCCGTATATGGCCATTTTTTTTTTACCCTTGAAGTGAAACTTTGCCTGCCTTTACAAAGACAAGTTTAAATACTGAATGACCCCTGATCCAAATGAAAAGGGTTGTAACTTGTATCTCTTCTCAAAGATGAACTTTTTTCATCAGAGATAGCTTTAATTCACAGGCAAATAGATGAAGATATCGAACTATACCTGTCACATTGGCACAAAAGGCGACTTCCATTTCTGCTCACTAACATGACTACTTTTCCCACCATCCAGCAAACAAATTGCTTGGACCCTCAACCCCAATAATAAAAATTGACACCTTTGAGTTACATTGACAATGTGACTGGGAGTACAGTGAGTACAAGCGAGATAAGAAATGTTTGCACATTGATTCACATGATATTCCTTCATCTAAACAATGCCTTCTCATGAAGCAAACATTTAGTTTGCATAGACTGAGTGGCCACTGTAGATCTGCTCCAGAGACCATTTAAGGCAGGAAGAAACTATTGTTTGGTTAGGAAACACCTGGTTGCTGACTGCAGAAAGCAGGTGACCATTACACACAACATTTATATAGGAAATTTGCTGGGGGGAAATTGGAATGGCCATTGTGACCAGGTGACTGCTATGTAAATGTGACCGTTAGGTCAGGTTTGACTAATTTCACTTTTTCAGTATAATATATAGAAGATATCTAATATTGACGTTTATTTAGCAGATATAAAGATATGGAAATATTTCACGAGTGAAATGGACACATTGCATTGTCACGAGTGGTGAAGCCATGAGTTACAATATGAAATGTTTGCACTTCACAAGTGAAATATTTCCATACATATACTAAAAAATTTACATGTTCATTAATTATCTACTTTTGAGAGTGGAAAACATCAACTTGCATGGATTTTTTTCCAT
Organism: Margaritifera margaritifera; assembly: GCA_029931535.1. Lineage (NCBI taxonomy): Eukaryota > Metazoa > Mollusca > Bivalvia > Unionida > Margaritiferidae > Margaritifera > Margaritifera margaritifera. The sequence goes on from JAQPZY010001299.1 coordinate 1,882,537, forward strand.
TCTGTGTCAATGTGGTTAACAATATATGAATAAGCTTTATTACTACACTGATAAAAAGAAATGTCAAAATTTGACAATAATTTATAACACTGACTTTCTACACATCTCTTACATATAATGCTTCAAAGTGCCTTATGTCAAATTAATGTCTGTTTTTGAAACAATTCTTATTTTCATTAAAAAATTTCTTGTGTGGATTGATACTGTAAACATTGTTGGGGTGAGGAAAACATCATCACAGAGCTGTTAGCCCTGATAGCCTTTAGTGTGAACATCTTTAAAATAAAGGTTTTAAGGATTTTGAGTTTACATACTAGGATTCTGCTTGTATTTACTTTATCACCACATTCAAATGTGAATTCTGTGGTGCTGGCAAGCTTGCAGTCTAGTTCGGTAACATACGCCACACTGACATTTTGAAAGTCACCTAATTTTGGTTTGCAATCAACACTCACCAATCGCTTATTTTTCCATCAATTTCAAACATAGCTATGAGTGTGATGAGTGTTAAAGTCACTAATTAAACAATTTTTAGTATTATATTTAATCTCGAGTTTTGACCCACAAATGTTTACTGTTTGTTGAGTTAACAGTAACACAGAATATCGAATAGAAACAGATCATGTAAGTTCAGTCACTAACAATTTGCACTTTTTATGATGAAAAGGTTTTTTTAATAAGCTAATTCTTAAAGGCTACTTGTTGTTTGTTTTTAGGCATTTTTTTAAGTCACCTCACTGCTTACATAAATGTACAGTCTTCGTATTTTCTTTTCTTTTCATCTTGATGGAGAGAGAGTGAGAGAATAATAAGAATGAATGAATGCAACCTAAATATAGAAATATACTACATGTATAGGCAGATACATTTCCTAAATGGGAAAAGAAAGTAGTTAGAGAGGTGATACCTCCACAGTAATAATACCACTTTTATCATCACTTTGGTCAGATCAATTATTTTCATTTCAATATCTCATTATGAAATATATAATAAAACAATGATCACCCTTGTTTATGAGGTTCAATGACATATTTTCAGCCCCTAGCACGTCATGTTACCCTTGGGTGGAGCTCTAACGTAACATGATACATGCATTGGGTGGACAATTCTTACATGACAAGAGCAATAACTGTATACCATATATACTCATGTATAATCTGGGTCCAAATGCAAACAACATAGACCCTGATCTGCCGTCGTATAATGCGCCGACAGATCAGGGTCTATGTTGTTTGTTCTACTGTTTAGTCCTTACAAACTGCACAGACCCAGATCTGCCAGCGCATTATGCGACGGCAGATTTGGGTCTATGCAGTTTGCAGTTGGTATCGGCTTATAGGCGAGTATATAGGGTAATAATTCTATTTACACACTAATATATCATGACAGCCTTAATCTCTACTGCTTGGATGCAAGAGGAGAACAGTTACTTACCATGATGCAATAACAGATGTAAGAGCATCTAGAACTTGTGAGGCTGTCATGCGGTCTTGTGGATTCATGATTAATAATTTACATACAATGGTCTTAGTTTTCTCCGAGATTCGAACATCACTGCAAAAGACACAAATAATAATAATAGTAATATAATAAAAGCACTGTGTATGTATATGTGCTTCAGAAACAATTTATTGATACAAATGAACCATGTTTTATCTGAATTCACTGTGAAAACAGTAAAATGGTTCAACCTGGATTATCTGAAATATGTCATAAAGTCACAGTAACTTGAAGGACATTCCATTTCTTTGAATAATTTAAAATCAAGACTTTAAATAACTTAAATTTAGATAACTCAAGCTCTATTTTTGGGCTGCTCTCTCTACCCCCCCCCCTCTCTCTTGTTATCCCCCCACTTCTGTGAAGAGCACGGATATTGTCATTACCTCCATGTATTAGTTAATCCATCTGTCTGTCATCCATCCATGACAAAACTCATCATCACTTCTTCTCCCACACTGTTTTGAGAATTTTATTGAAACGTTGTATGCTAGATATGTGGTTGGTACAGATGTGCAATAAGGTTTTACTTTTTTCCTCTGGCCCATTTTTTTATTTTTTTTAAAAAGTTGTCAAAAACGGGTATTTTGAGAATTCAGCATTGTAGGCTAGATATGTGGTTTGGTGTAGACGTGCAATAAGGTTTTACTTTTATCCTCTAGTTCATTTTTGACTGCATTTCTTGAAAAATTATCAAAAAGGGGTATTTTGTGAATTTAGTTTATTATCACTTCTCATCATACACTAGTTTGAGGATTTTACTGAAACTTTGTAGTCTGGATATGTAGTTTGTGTAGAAAAAAAATAAGAGATAACTTTTTTCCTCTGGCCCATTTTTGGGAATTTTTTTTAGAAAAATTATCAAGAAATGGTGCATTTTAAGAATTTATTTAAATATCAATTCTCCACACTGCATGGAGGATTTTATTAAACTTTGTATGTTAGATATGTGGCTTGTGTATATGTTCAATAAGGTTTTACTTTTTTGCCTCTGGCCCATTTTTGGTGAAATTTCTTGAAATTTTTTCGTAAAAGGGGTATTCTGTGAATGAAACTTGTCATTGCTCTTCCTTGTAACTTGCTTGAAGAATTGTATTATCCCTGCATTTCAGCAAAGAGTAGAGATATTATTGTTGCCCCCATCAGTCAGTCATTCTGTTCATCTGTTTGTATCTTAGTATCTCCAACCACGAGAAAGTCTGTCATCGCTTCTCAACACACACCACATGGAGGATTTTATTGAAACATCGTAGACTAGATATGTGGCTGGTGTAAATATACAATAAGGTTTGAATTTTTTCCTCTGGCCCATTTTTCGGGACATTTCTTGAACAGCTGTTGAAAATTGTGTATTTTGAGAAAACTCAGCTTGTCATTGCTTCTCCTCACACACTGTTTGGATGATTTGATTGAAACTTTGAATGCTAGATGTGCTGTTGGTGCAGGTGACAAGAAGGTTTTAATATTTTCCTTTGGCCCTTAATTGTCCAAAAAAGGGATATTTGGGAGATTCAGTTCATCATTGCTTCTTCTTCCACTGTGCTGAGAAGATTTTATAGAAACTTTGTGGGCCAGATATTTGGTTGGTGTAGATGTGCAATGAGGCTTTACTTTCTCCCTCTGGCCCATTTTTAAAAAAGAGTTATTGTTATAATTTAGCTCATCATTACTTCTTCTTCCACACTGTTTTGAGGATTTTTCTGAAAATTTGTAGGCTAGATATGTGGTTGGTACAGATGTGCAATAAGGTTTTATTTTTTTTCCTCTTGCCCATTTTTGCTGACATTTCTTGAATAATTTCACAAATGACCATTTTGAGAACTCAGTTCATCATTGTTTTTCATCCTATACTGGTTGGAGGATTTTACTGAAACATTGTTGGCTAGATCAATGGTTGGAGTAGATGTGCAGTAAGGTTTTACTTTTTTCCTCTGGTCTATTTGTAGAGAAATGTCTTTAAAAATTGTCAGAAAAAGGGGTGTTTTGGGAATTTAGTTCATCACTTCTCTTCATACACAGGTTGGAGGATTTTATGGAAACTTTGTATGCTAGATATGTGGTTGGTGTAGATGCACAAGAAGGTTGAACTTTTTTCCTCTGGCCCATTTTTGAAGACATTTCTTTAAAATATTTTGAAAAAGGGGAATTCTGAGAATTCAGCTTGTTTATTTAGTATTTGTGTAAACATTTACAATATTACTGCTGGACATCTACAAATGTGTAGGAAACAATCTGATTTTTCATTGCTTCAAAGGTCTTGAGAGAGGGGGAATGAATGTTGTTCAAGCTCCAAAGGTCTTGAGAGAGGGGGAATGAATGTTGTTCATTGCTCCAAAGGTCTTGAGAAAGGGGGAATGAATGTTGTTCATTGCTCCAAAGGTCTTGAGAGAGGGGGAATGAATGTTGTTCATTGCTCCAAAGGTCTTGAGAGAGGGGAAATGAATGTTGTTCATTGCTCCAAAGGTCTTGAGAGAGGTGGAATGAATGTTGTTCATTGCTCCAAAGGTCTTGAGAGAGGTGGAATGAATGTTGTTCATTGCTCCAAAGGTCTTGAGAGAGGTGGAATGAATGTTGTTCATTGCTCCAAAGGTCTTGAGAGAGGGGGAATGAATGTTGTTCATTGCTCCAAAGGTCTTGAGAGAGGTGGAATGAATGTTGTTCATTGCTTCAAAGGTGAGAGAGGTGGAATGAATGTTGTTTGCCGTATAAGAAAAATGTGTTCAGAAGAACATGTCTGAAGTACATGAATATGAATGCCTGTGACATCTAGTTTTCATTGATGAAATTCCTAATAATCCAAATTATCATTAACACACTACAGGCTTGACTCAATGATAATGAATGACAATAACAGAAACCCAATAATCTATGATATATCCAAAGAAAGAAAATATAGAAAAAAGTGCTAATTACAAACAGTGGAAGAATTTATAAGTGTGTTTATAATAGATTGGTAGGATTATTATGCTAAGAGCAGATGATTTATAAAAAATATTTCTGATGTTCATAACCTAAATTTGTTCAAATATGTCAAATATGCTGACATCATCTTCTGAAAAGTACCTGTAAGTAAAACTGTCATAATGCGGAAAGTGACCAAAAGTTTTTACAATAGATTGTTGGTTTTCTCTATAAAAGCTGATGATCTAAAAAAAAATTATCACATGTCAAAATTCTAAATCTGCTGAAATTGGTGCAAAATTCAAGTAGTCTTACAGTGGCAGTCTAAATTCTGCTGACTTAATCTTTCTGAAAAGCTCCTGTGGAACACTGTCATAAAATGGGAACTGGCCATAGAGCATGGTGAACAGAACTACACCTAAAGCCCACATGTCACTCGGCTTCCCCAGGTACGGTTTGCCTGAAAAATAAAGAAAGCAAAAACAAAATTTTAAAATTTTTTATTAGAATTTTGTTTTTATTTTCAATTTGTTCTATAAATACAAACTCGTGATTTCTCTAAGTCTGACTATAGTAATGCATTTTGTTTCACATCTATTGCAATCTGACACTAAATGATTATTGGGACAGGGGGAGAGGGGAGTGGGTATAGGTACGCATTAGCTTCACAGAATTTGTACTGCATTTAAAGCACAACACCGTAAAAAGATTGTTTCAAGGAACAAATTAATGTATTATTTAAAATAATGGTTTTTAATGCTAGTAATTCAAAGCAGTACAAACTGACTGCAAACATGGCACATGGTCAGATAGTAAGAACCACTTCTGATCAAAACAAAAAAATGTATCTGGGCCTCTGAAATGTAGATGATGACTAAAAATGTATCTGGGCGTGTGAAATGCAGATTATGACTACAAATGTATCTAGGCATGTGAAATGTAGATTGTGACTAAAAACGTATCTAGGCATGTGAAATGTAGATTATGACTAAAAACGTATCTAGGCATGTGAAATGTAGATTATGACTACAAATGTATCTAGGCATGTGAAATGTAGATTGTGACTAAAAATGTATCTAGGCATGTGAAATGTAGATTATGACTAAAAACGTATCTAGGCATGTGAAATGTCGATTATGACTAAAACGTATCTAGGCATGTGAAATGTAGATTATGACTAAAAATGTATCTAGGCATGTGAAATGTAGATTGTGACTAAAAATGTATCTAGGCATGTGAAATGTAGATTATGACTAAAAATGTATCTAGGCATGTGAAATGTAGATTATGACTAAAAACGTATCTAGGCATGTGAAATGTCGATTGGGACTAAAAACGTATCTAGGCATGTGAAATGTCGATTGGGACTAAAAACGTATCTAGGCATGTGAAATGTCGATTGGGACTAAAAACGTATCTAGGCATGTGAAATGTAGATTATGACTAAAAATGTATCTAGACGTGTGAAATGTCGATTATGACTAAAAACATATCTAGGCGTGTGAAATGTAGATTATGACTAAAAATGTATCTAGGCATGTGAAATGTCGATTATGACTAAAAATGTATCTAGGCATGTGAAATGTAGATTATGACTAAAAATGAATCTAGGCATGTGAAATGTCGATTATGACTAAAAATGTATCTAGGCATGTGAAATGTAGATTATGACTAAAAACATATCTAGGCATGTGAAATAAAGATTATGACTAAAAACGTATCTAGGCATGTGAAATGTAGATTATGACTAAAAACGTATCTAGGCATGTGAAATGTCGATTGGGACTAAAAACGTATCTAGGCATGTGAAATGTCGATTGGGACTAAAAACGTATCTAGGCATGTGAAATGTCGATTGGGACTAAAAACGTATCTAGGCATGTGAAATGTAGATTATGACTAAAAATGTATCTAGACGTGTGAAATGTCGATTATGACTAAAAACATATCTAGGCGTGTGAAATGTAGATTATGACTAAAAATGTATCTAGGCATGTGAAATGTCGATTATGACTAAAAATGTATCTAGGCGTGTGAAATGTAGATTATGACTAAAAATGAATCTAGGCGTGTGAAATGTCGATTATGACTAAAAATGTATCTAGGCGTGTGAAATGTAAATTATGACTAAAAACGTATCTAGGCATGTGAAATGTCGATTATGACTACAAACGTATCTAGGCATGTGAAATATCGATTATGACTAAAAAACGTATCTAGGCGTGTGAAATGTAGATTATGACTAAAAATGTATCTAGGCGTGTGAAATGTAGATTATGACTAAAAATGTATCTAGGCGTGTGAAATGTAGATTATGACTAAAAATTTATCTAGCCATGTGAAATGTAGATTGTGACTAAAAATGTATCTAGGCGTGTGAAATGTAGATTATGACTACAAACGTATCTAGGCATGTGAAATGTAGATTGTGACTAAAAACCTATCTAGACGTGTGAAATGTAGATTAAGACTAAAAATGTATCTAGGCATGTGAAATGTAGATTGTGACTAAAAATGTATCTAGGCATGTGAAATGTCGATTGGGACTAAAAACGTATCTAGGCATGTGAAATGTAGATTATGACTAAAAACGTATCTAGGCATGTGAAATGTCGATTGGGACTAAAAACGTATCTAGGCACACGAAATGTAGATTATGACTAAAATATTGATCAATTAAAATGTCAGTAATGCCTACTGGTGGCAATACTTTATGAAATAAATAGAGGATATTTTCTTTTTCTATGTTAATACAGGATATATTTCATTTTGTGGTACAAAAAAAACATGATATTTTAACAAGTGGCAAAGCCATGTGTTAAAATATATCAATTTTGTACCACAAGATAAAATATATCCGGAATTTACACAGAAAAAGAAAATTTTCTTTTGATTATATATCAAACTTGCTTCTGAATTGAAGCTTAGAGGATTAAACTCACTCTTCAGTATACCACCCCACCCCCCTTTTTGTAAATTCACCTCACTTTCATTGGCTGATCATATAAATATCTGTGACTTGAGAGAGCGGTAGGATCGAGATGACATAATCTCTTACACTAAATTACATTTCTGACCTTTTGTACATTATTTTACTCTATCTGAACACAAAGCAAGTCCAATTCAGCATTGCATCACAGCTGGTTTATCACTGTTGTCGAGGTAGTAAGGGAAAATAACTTCTTACAGACGTGAATGGTGTAGGGTAAAATTTCTTCAGCAAAAAATAATTTCTAAGTCTGAAAGATAATGCAATTTTTCTTGCTGCAGGTATAAATTATGTGGGCGCACACAATCAAGCGTTGCATGGCATGATGGGAAATCTTGTATTTTTTTCACATGTGGATACAAGGATATATTTTTCACATGTGAAAATATATGAATGAAAAAATTTGAAAATTTGCTATATTTCACACTTAAGCATATAATAAATACCAATTAAATAAGTCTTTCAAGTGAAATTTGTAATTCAGTTTTATCTTTTAATAAATGTGATATGCCCTCTTGTATTCAAATGTGAAAAGTGTTAATCAACTGTCACCATGATGCCCATGAGCGTTTCTGTGGGAACCTAATTAAATATTGACAGAGTTTTGATCTCTGACTTGTGGAAGTTTTGGCTGCATTATTACAGTCAATTAAAAGTTGACCTGCATTGTTGATTAGTTTTTTGTATCAAATCAACTAAAGGGGTAGTTAAAAGGCATTTAAATCCTACCTGTGTAAGAGCTAGTTGTCATGGTCGTGTGTTTAGTCAACTCATTTCAATTGACTATTTTAACCCTGTAAGTACATGTAATGTAATTGAAGTATCTAACATTAACCAGTGATTTTTCATACTCATCAGCAAATGTGATCAACAATAGCAAAGGAACCAAGTGAAAGGCGTACTAGGTGCATGAAAAGCTTAGTTTCACATATAGGGTTCATTATGGAGAAGTGAGTTCCAAAGTTTATAGTGAACTTACAATTTCCAAATTGGCACTCAGAGGTTTGCTCAAGAATGAACAGAAATTTTGCTATAACTGGCAATGGAACCACAGCATCAGTATTTTACTAATATAACAATAAAAAAATAAATAGAGTTTCAACATTTTTTTCTCTAAATAAATGTCACTCTTTTTTTTAAAATAAAAAATCTTGTTTTATTTTGAATCTACAGTAACACTAGAAAGTATCCACATGCATACACAAAAAGCAGCAATGTAATACACGATGTTTTTGCTGGTACACATGTGATTTGTGTTGAAACCACTTGGAGTAATGTTTTAAATGATCTTTCAGCGATTGCATATTTTAAAAATAAAGGTAATTTATACATAAAAGTGAAGAACTCCATTTCAAACAGCTATTTATTGACAATTATTCCAAACACAATTATTAAATGAGTATTTAACCACCTACCCCCCCCCCCCCCATTCCCACTGTCAATGTCCAGCCCGTTCTTAATTTTTCAGAGGTTCCTTGGTAACTCACACCCTCACTTTGCCATGGTCTATGTTTTTGGACCCCATTGTGCATGAGTTATCGAGAAAGAGGTGTATTATCTTAAATGCACTAGTGGAGTGCATTAAAAAGCCCTCTCTCAGAAGAAATTTTAACATGCTCATAATACCCTGAGAGGCAACCAGGACCATGCTCTGACTAGTGGTCTGGGGACAACAGTATGGCGTACAAAACTTCCAGTACCATTGCAAAGTTATCTAAATATCATTGCAACAGTATCCAAATACTGTTGCAACAGTATCCAAATATTGTTGCAGCAGTATCCAGTTATCACTGCAATGATAAAATTTACCACTGCAATGATATTTTTAACACTAGTGTCATTGCAACAGTATTCATATACCATTGCAACAGTATTGTTGCAGCAGTATCCAGTTATTGTTGCAACAGTATCCAAATATTGTTGCAACAATATCCAGTTGCAACAGTATCCAAATATAGTTGCAACAGTATCCAGTTATCATTGCAATGATAAAATTTACCACTGCAATGATATTTTTAACACTAGTGTCATTGCAACAGTATTCATATACCATTGCAACAGTACTGTTTGCTGTTGTAATAGTATTCATATACCACTACAATAGCATTGTTTGCTGTTGTAACAGTATTCATATACCACTGCAACAGTATTGTTTGCTGTTGCAACATCATTCATATACCATTGCAACAGTATTTTTTATACGAATGTTACCATTCAAGCATAATTTAGAAAATCTGGTTGACAACAGCTGAAAACATGCCTCTTCATAGCTTTATGTTACAGGGAAAGTCATGACAACACAATGGACTGAAAGTTGCCAACAGTATATTATGGATTTTGATATTCAACCAATCATAAAGCACACTAAATTCACAGATGTGTTAGAATAATGTTCACTTACCACTAAGAACATCAGGGCTGATATAAGCTGGACTTCCTCTCTGATCCTTCAGAAGATCATTCTCACACACAAGATGCTTTCCTAAACAAAAGTTAGTTATCAGGATTCGTCTAGTTCTTTTGTTCAGCACCATGTTACCAAGCTTCAAGTCCCTGTGTACAATATTTTTCTGGAAAAAGACAAAATATTCTTGACGTATTCCCAAAATAAATACATACTCATGAGTACTGACACAACAGACAGATGACCATCTCTCTGAAAAGTAACATATTCATCAGAAATTGAACTATTAAGATAAGGTATTTTGTAGTCACTCAAAGAAAATTTCCTTTACCTAGAAAACTCTGAAAAAAATATAGTTTGCTCCACATGTTCAAAGGTATCACTAAACTAAAAGAGCCAATGAGCTGTTATTGCAGTCCCTAAGAAATCATTCATATTTTTCTCTTATTTTTCCTGTTGATTTGCTAACTAGTGAAGAAAATTATTTGCATTATCATATATACTTGCGTATAAGCTGATACCAACTGCAAACTGCATAGACCCAGATCTGCTGTCGCATAATGAGCCGGCAGATCTGGGTCTATGCAGTTTGTAAGGACTAATCAGTAGAACAAACAACACAGACCCTGATCTGCCAGAGCATTATGCAATGATAGATCAGGATCGATGGTGTGATTCAACCAGTTTTGGGAAAGGTCACATGCACTAAATATTCCAGTTATTTCATTAAAATGCAATTATTTCCAGAAAATGCAGCATAAACTATGCTGATTTTTGGATATGTTCATTTTTCTTCTCTTGTTGTTCCAAATATCATTTTTTGAAATTATGAATTTATTACTCTATATGACATACAGTAAAACTGAAAATTCGAAGCACTGCTGGCTCAAATTTTGAGTTTGAATTTTTAGTTGTTCTGAGTTTTTCAAGTTTTCAGACAAAAAAATGCTTTACAGCAGAACTGGGCAAATCTTCTGAGTAGATGTTGAGTATTTGAGTGATTAATGTTAGTGTTATCAAATGTGTATTGCATCTGAGTGATTAATGTTTGTGTTATCAAATGTGTATTGTAATTGAGTGATTAATGTTTGTGTTATCAAATGTGTATTGCATTTGAGTGATTAATGTTTGTGTTATCAAATGTGTATTGTAATTGAGTGATTAATGTTTGTGTTATCAAATGTGTATTGCATTTGAGTGATTAATGTTTGTGTTATCAAATGTGTATTGCATTTGAGTGATTAATGTTTGTGTTATCAAATGTGTATTGTATTTGAGAATAACTACTCTATGTTACCCAGATCAATGTATGGATTATTTAAACTCCTGTACAAACAAGAGTACCATGAATGGCATATTATATGCCCACTTTGTATTTAATAGTATTGTATGAATCCACTGGCATGACATGCCTAATTCTGGCTTTGACTAATAGGTCAGATTAGCTTGAATTTAACCCTTTAACCTCCAAACCTCATATAGGTTCCTTCTTGGCCCCATGGGGAAACCTTTTATGAAGTTTGTTGAAAGAAGATTTTAAAGTACACAAGTTATTATGCAGAAACCATTTTTCCTTGTTTGGGTTACAGTGCACAAAACTTTCAATAGCTCACTTCCTTGCCACATCAGCATGGTCTGTATCAGGACAAATGGACAGACCTAGTACATCCATTATGTACCTCTGTATCTGCCACTATGATTGGATGTACATAAGAATCATTTTCATTGGTTGACTTCAAAGTTGTATATGTCAGCCATTGAGCCATAAATAGGTACTGGAAATCTTGGCAACAGTTAGCAAGATAGAAATGTCAGTAGATATGAAATTTGTTTACAAAGGAAATAACTGAAACTGTTATTTATAATGTTCAGCACAATAAATATGATTTTTCTTTCATAGAAATAAAACAAAAATATTGATAGCTACTTAAAAATAATGCTGTACCTCTTATGCAAAGAGAATTTACAAGGAAAGTACATCTTGTACATAAGGAAAGTACATTTTGTACATGAGGAAAGTACATCTTGTACACAAGGAATGTACATCTTGTACACAAGGAAAGTACATCTTGTACACAAGGAAAGTACATCTTGTACATAAGGAAAGTATATTTTGTACATAAGGAAAGTACATCTTGTACATAAGGAAAGTACATCTTGTACACAAGGAAATTACATCTTGTACATAAGGAAAGTATATTTTGTACATAAGGAAAGTACATCTTGTACATGAGGAAAGTACATCTTGTACACAAGGAATGTACATCTTGTACACAAGGAAAGTACATCTTCTACATAAGGAAAGTACATCTTGTACATAAGGAAAGTACATCTTGTACATAAGGAAAGTACATCTTGTACACAAGGAAAGTACATATTGTACATAAGGAAAGTACATCTTGTACACAAGGAAAATACATCTTGTACATAAAGAAAGTACATTTTGTACATAAGGAAAGTACATCTTGTACATGAGGAAAGTACATCTTGTACATAAAGAAAGTACATTTTGTACATAAGGAAATTACATCTTGTACATAAGGAAAGTATATTTTGTACATAAGGAAAGTACATCTTGTACATAAGAAAAGTACATCTTGTACATAAGGAAAGTACATCTTGTACATAAGGAAAGTACATCTTGTACAAAAGGAATTCCTTATAAATGAGCAACATACAGTCAGGCCATAATAGTCTCATTCTGTGAGAATAAGATATGATAGTCTAATATCAGCAAGATATCCATAACGTTTTATGCAGGTATGTGGTTTCTAATTGAGTTATTCTCCAGAAACTATATTATGTACCTTTTTTGCTACCCTGTGACATTAACCTTTGACCTTTTGGACCCCAAAACCAAGGTCACTGTCAAAGTGGGGAGCTGCAGTAGTTCAGCTGGCAGAGCATCAGACTCATAATCCAATGGTCATAGGTTTGATACCTACACTGGCCAGCCCAGGTCAGCTACCTTGATGTATCCTTCTTAAAAGTGCTTTAAAAAACCAACAAAAACAAAACAACAAAGTATGTGGTCTGAGATAAAGTTATTGTGTGGAAACCTTTTTTTCTTCTTTGAGTTACTGTTGTGTTGACCATTGATCTTTTGATCTCCAAATTCAATGTACTTCTTGTGTACCCCAAGTGATAGCTATCCACAAAAGTTTGGTATGGGTAGGTGGTCTAGAACTAAAGCTATCATGTGGGAACCAAAAGCAGGCATATGGATGGATGGATAGTGCCATAACATGATACACTCTGACTTACAGCAGGCATAAGTGAAAACCAAAAGCAGGTATATGGATGGATGGCTACCACCATAACATGATACACTCTGCCTTACAGTATGCATATAAAGAAGTGAGATTCTTCTGAAATAACAATTCAACAGAACAAAACTGAAAGTCATCAGAAGCATATGGACATCAAAATATATATCCTCATGTATATGGACAGTAAAATATATATCCTCATGCAGATGGACATGAAAATATATATCCTCATCCATATGGACATTACAATATATATCCTCATGCAAATGGACATGAAAATATATATCCTCATGCATATGGACATACAAAAATATATATCCCCATGTATATGGACATAAAAGTATATATCCTCATGTATATGGACATGAAAATATATATCCTCATGCATATGGACATGAAAATATATATCCTCATGTATATGGACATCAATATATATATCCTCATGTATATGGACATCAAAATATATATCCTCATGCAGATGTACATCAAAATATATATCCTCATGCATATGGACATTAAAATATATATCCTCATGTATATGGACATGAAAATATATATCCTCATACATATGGACATCAAAATATATATCCTCATGTATATAGACATGAAAATATATATCCTCATACATATGGACATCAAAATATATATCCTCATGCATATGGACATTAAAATATATATCCTCATGCATAGGGACATGAAAATATATATCCTCATGCATGTGGACATGAAAATATATATCCTCATGTATATAGACATGAAAATATATATCCTCATACATATGGACATCAAAATATATATCCTCATGCATAGGGACATGAAAATATATATCCTCATGCATGTGGACATGAAAATATATATCCTCATGTATATGGACATGAAAATATATATCCTCATACATATGGACATCAAAATATATATCCTCATGCAGATGTACATCAAAATATATATACTCATGCAGATGCACATCAAAATATAAATCCTCATGTATATGGATACTAAATGATTCTAATGGGGTATCAATTAGTTATTCATTGTACACTAATTGATGCTAATGGGATATCAATTAGTTATTCATTGTACACTAATTGATGCTAATGGGATATCAATTAGTTATTCATTGTACATTAGATGATGTTAATGGGGTATCCATTAGTTATTCATTGTACACTAAATGATGCTAATGATTCTTGACTTCAATCATGAAATACTCTATTTACTCTTATTTTATGTTTTCTTTTGGCAAATCTGATATATTTATGAAAATGACAAAAATGAAAAATGAACAAATCTGAGACAAATATTTTGTTCAAGCTTGACATTATTTTGATATAAAAGAAAGTGATGCCTGCCTTTTTTAATCAACAGAAACTTACTTTGTGCAAACTCTCAACAACTCTGATGATATCATAGAAAATGATCACAGCCTCTTTCTCTGAAAGCTTTTTCTCCTTAATGACATAGTGCTGAAGGTTGATCAAGTCAGTATTTTTATCACTGTAGTCATGGGGTATCAGACAGTCCAGGACTAGACACAACCGTTTCCTTCTGCGTCCAGTAAATTCCACATGTCCATTACGATCTAAGGTCTCTCTTTCCTCCCAGGCCTCATCCTACAGAAATTCATTTTGAATTAATTGAAAAGATTCCATGGCAGGATCTAACAAATTTCAAAATAGCTCACCGGGTTACCATGAAGAGGACCTGATAGCCCAGCTTAAATTAAGTTTCCCAGAGAAGGCACATAAAATGAAAATATTGTTTAAAATATATTTTTTTAGATGTAGAAAAAGTCATGATATAATATAGTAACCCAAATGGGCTTCTTGTATTCAACATATGGTAGCCCAAAGTTGGCATTCTGGTAGCCTATGGGCTCTTGGTACATGATTTGTTGGACCCTACATAAAATGCTGTCTTGCCTGGAGACCATGTACAATGTAACCTCCCCGTATTTGACTTTCAAAAATGTTCACTCACAATATTAACAATGAAGCCTCCCATGCAGGATGTAGAATAGGCTTGATGTGCCCTCCTGCATGTCATAAGAGGTGACTAATGCAGGTAGGAACAGCAGTGGATCAATGGTTAGCATGCCGGACTCATGATGACCAAAAGGGTGTGGGTCGACTCCTACCATCAGATCAACCTGGGTGGGCTACCATGGTGTGTCCTTGGGTAAGGCAATTTACTCCAATTGTCTTGGCATTAAATAACCCACTTGTCTTGATGTGCCGTAAAACACCAAACCAAACCAAAACATTGATGCCACTACTATTTCCATAAGTAAAGTGGTACTTATGCCTCACAACTTAGGTAATGGACATTTGTTTAGATTCAATCAACACAGCTGAATCTGTGCTAAAGACTACCTCTTTCAAGAGATCACCTGCCTTAAGAGAACACACAATTCTTATTCTATATTTGATGCTAAAAAAAACTTGTATCAAAGGACCCGTCTGCAGAAACCATGATTTTGGGTTCTCATAAGACAGGTTCCATTGTATTAACATTTTATTATCAAAGAACTGAGAATACTGATGGCTTGGAGGATTAGCATAATATGGTACAATATACAGGATCAAAGGGATGAACATAAATTATGAGGTATTGATAATCATGTTTCTTTTTATGATCACAAGCAATTACCAATATCCTTCTAAAACATGTAATCTGAATTTTAATGTTTCAAGTCATTTCTTTATCTCTTAATAGAGAACTGATGAAAAAAGCATAAAACATTTTGATATAAAATATTTAAGCAATTTCATTTTATGAGCATTTTCTATTGAAATGATTCTGTTTGAAGTGTTGACAGAAGCTGTGAAACTATATCAAGGGAGGTAACCAATCTGAGTCTAATCTTAGAATTAAAATGTGAGTCATTTTCTTTTACATAGCTAACTCACTGTTTCAAGGCCAAAAGCTCAACAGAGCTAAATATAGAAAAATGCCTATTATTAGAAATAGAAAGTATTCTTAGTAACAGACAGTAGATGGTATGCCATAGGATTGAGAGGAATAAATTCCTCCAAGCCAATAAAACAAGATAATGAAATTATATTTGTGTTTTGCAAATAAATGTGCTATTTTTTTTACAAAATCTAAGCTATGATCATATGTTCATCAAACCTTGTGCAAGAAGTTTGAAAGTATGACTTTCAAACTTTTATCAAAGCAGTGTGAACATGCAATGAAGACATGTACAAACATAAACCATTCTGCAGAAGACTATGTCTTTCTAGCAACCCTGCCATGATGTATACTTCCCATTATGACTTTCCAAAACTTCAATACAAGATCTTCATAAATTTGTTTGTTTTTGAACAGCACTTTGAACACAATATCGGCTATATCATGCTATAGACTCAGAGTCTATGGGCTGCAGGTAAAAATCCTGCCCAGATCAGCCTGTGTCAGTTGCTGTGGTGTGTCCCGGAGCAAGGCATGTTACTCCCATTACCTCAGCACTAACAGTCTCTATTGTGCTTATGTGCTGTTAAACACCAATAAATCAATATAATAATCAAAGCAAAACCATAGATATATGTATGAAAGTTTCTGGTGGTCTTCTCTTAGTTACCTCGTTTCCTCAAACTTAAAGCCATGCTAGAGCTTGTAGCAATATAAACTAGGTTTATAGTTGTGTTCAAATGGCATCAAGACACCTACCTCAAACTGCATCTAAAAGTGTCTCCATGCAAACAGCCTAATTACAGCTTCAATAATTTCAACTGGGTTTTTAATCTATTTTATGCAGCTCTTATGATTCTGATTCACCATCAAAGTTTAAGGCATTCACATTATTAAACTACTAAGATCTTTTTATAGGTGGTTCACCTACACGGGCATACAGTCTCAAACCTCTCAGCTGACTTCCTTTTATTTTGTCAGTATTTTTTTCCTAATAATTTTGTTTGCTTAATAAAAACCTTTTCCTTTCTTCTGTATGTTTTATATATTATAAATAAATAGACATTTGCAAACATGACTGTCTGTACCATGTAATTATTCAAGGGAGTTCATCCCTGCAGGGTTTATTGCAATTTTTGGCTGCTGTTCTATGGTGATGCAACTTTACATTATGAGTGCCTTGAACTTTCAAGGGTGAATTAGAAGCATACAGTTTGCATACATCTGATCAAAAGAATGGTAATATTTATTGACGCTTGAATCTTTTTAGACTGTTTGCATGAATATATTTATATATGCAGCAGTTGATATGAGACTCTATACAATTTGAAAACAACTTTGATTGAAATAAGCTATATGGCTGAAACATGTTTTGCTCTAAAGGATCCTAACTTAGTACCTTAAAAAGTCCATGATGGTGGATTACTCCATCTTGATTCTTCAGTAAAGAAAGAAGAGAGTACTCAGTGTGGATCAACATCTTTCCCTGGCGGTCATCTTGACTTTCTTTGTTTGAATCCTCCAGTGTCAAGATCTGTATATAAACAAAATTTTACACCAAAATAAGGTTTCTGTGGAAAACCATGTCTATGATGTACCATATATACTCACTTATAAGTCAGATCCTACTGAAAACTGTATAGACCCAGATCTGCCATCGCATAAAGCACCTGTAAATCAGGATATATGTTGTCTGCAGTTGGACCCAACTTACACATGATTATATACAGTATGCTGTATAAGCTTCAAATACCGTGAATTCATTTATTTTTGTGAGCTTAAATTTTTGTAGTTTGCAAAAAATGACATTCATCAGAACTTAAATTTATGGTTTGAAGAAAAATCCTATTATATTTCACAAAGAATCATTGTTTGTTGGGTCTTTTAATTTGTGATCTGAAGCAACCATGAAATCCACTAAAACTGGTACTCCACGAAAAACAATGCAATCACAATTTCTGGTATCAACATTAAGAGAAAACTTACCATACTGCGGTTTTATTGCTAAGGTTATTTATTATGTAACAAGAAAACCAACTGTGGTATGTAGTTTTTATGGGAGGTAAAACTAATTTTTATTATGTAATACTTACACTTTAATATTGCATAGCTATAACTTTTTTGTGCCGAAAAACCTTGACCGTTTATATGAATACATCCTCCCACAGAGTGGAGAATTGTCAATAAGACACAGTCCATTTATGCACCTTGCATACCCATGCTGAATAGTCATCTTTTTCATAGACAATGATTATGCCAGGACATCAGAGCAGGGTGGGAGGAGGGCATTTGGCAATAGCGATGGTTAAGTATTGCATAATTTAAATTATTTTTTTACCCCACCCCCAAACTAAATTTTAATAGCAGCAATATCTTACCCGTTAGGTAGGTAGGTGTGTTAAAACTGATCAAAAACAGAGAAAAATGGAAAGTCCTCACCATTTGAGGAAGAGATCAACTTTACTGAATGTTGGTGTCACTCTGAGCCACATATTGTGCCACAACTTTGGGTCCCAGAGAAAAAAATGCCTGTGTTCTGTTGTGCTAAAGAGCAGAGGTAGAAGGAGGAGAAGGTAGTATGTGATCGCCAAAATGCTGACTTTAGGACGTCCTCCAAAGAAGAATGATTAAGTAGGCCCATGAGGCAGCAACAGCTTGAACCTCATGGGCTTTTAATTCATAAAGAAGGCCTCTATTGGTAAGGGACTGATAAGCTCTTGATGGTAGCGACAATCCACCATGAAATGGTGGAAGCTTAATATCAACGGAGTCCTTCAGAGGAAGAAGACTTTTCAACCCTTCCTTTTCCGTTGGAATCATTGAGATAGAATGTAGTGTCCTGACAGGGCATAACAGCCTATCTTGATCATCCTCAGCATAGACTGAGACTGGGGATCTCTATGTGTAGTGGAGCTACCAACATAGTTGATTCAGGTAAAAATCCCAGTTGGCAAAGAAGAGAAATGGAATCATAATTGCCAATAACCTGAAACAGCCAGTGTCGAAGACAAGGCATGAAGCTCACTCTGTCTCCTCGTAGACAGCAAGACGAGCAAAAACACAGTCTTGAGTGTAAGGTCCTGGAAGGAAGCCTCACTCAGTGGATCATAGGGGGTTTGATTAAAAACCACAAAACACAAGACAGATTCCATCAGAGCAGGAGACCGGTCTCTGCAGCTAAAAATACTTAATGAAATCAGCAAGGTGTGAATCCGAACTGATTGCCATGCCCTGAGAGAATTTAAGTGTGCTGGAAATGGCAGCTCTATAGCCATTGATAGTTGATACTGAACATCATTTGTTCTTGCAATGAAACATAAGGAAATCAGCGATGGAAGTCACAGAGGAACAGCTAAGATGAAACATGTCTCCTACTGCACCAATCACAGAAGATTCTCCACCTGGCATCATAGACCTTGGATGTAGAAGCTCTCCTGGCCCGAATGATGCAACTGGCAACTTTCGCAAAAACTTCTTCTGGCGGATAGATCGCATGAGATGAGCCAAGCGTGAAGGTGGAATGAGTGGGCTGTTGTGTAGGAGGAAGTCCCTGTGTTGTGACATGAGATCCCTCCTGTGAGGTAGAGACCTGGGTTGATCGATCAACAGATCTAGAAGATTGTTGAACCATGATTGTTGGGGCCACAGTAGGGCTATGAGAATGAGGTGAGCAGTGGAAGTTCTGACTCTGACTTTCTGACTTTTTGTAGACTCTGACTTTCTGAAGAACTAGGGTAGCAGCTGGAATGGTGCAAAGGCATATCCAAACATATGATTGCACTGGAAGCTGGTCCAGGACTGGAGAGACATATAAATGAAGTCTGTTCTTGAGCCTGGTCGCAAATAAGTCCACCGGAGGCCTTCCCCGCAGTGTCAAGAGGGACTCTGTTATGGAGCGGTGTAGAGACCATTCTATGAGGACTGTTTTGCCGGTCCTGGACAGACTGTTTGCTAATACATGTGGTGAACTTCAAGGATGATATTCTCCGAGGTTGCCCAGCGGAGGAGGTTCCAGACCTCGACGCAAAGAGAAGGGGCATGTGTGCCTCCTTGACATTAGAGATATGCTATGTGGAACATGTTGTTAAAGAAGACCATGACACATCAACCCCTTACTTTGTTGTATGCACCCTTGCAAAGCTAGAATTACAGCTTACATTCTAGATTGTTGATGTTGAGGGATGTTTCATCCGGAGTCCAATGACCCTGGAGTATTATACCCTATTGTTCTAGATAAGCACCCCAACCGGATGTGTCGGCAAATACAGGAGTGGGGATCGGGTTCATCCATGAGGACCTCAGTCAGGAATCTGTCCTGATTCATCCACCAGCGTAAATGGTGATGAAAACCTGATCCTTTTGGAATCAGAGATGATAGAGAATCTGTGTGTGGTTTCCACCTTGCAAGAAGAAAGAACTTAAGAAGGCGCATATGGAGACATCCTAAGGGAACCAGATTGGCAGCTGCATTCAAGGTTCCCAGTAGGGATAGGTAAAGTCGAGCAGACAACGCTGTTTTGCTCATAGTGCCTCTAGAAGTTACAGGATTCGATCTATCTGATCCCGTGGGACCTGGACTAAGTTCTTGTTCATGAGAAAGTTCATCCCCACATTAATGAAGTTCTGAGACGGGTAAAAGGGTAAAAGACACTACCGAGTTACTGTAGAACAGCAATGGAACAGATCTTGATGGAGGGACTATACCTGAACATTGTGGATCAGCCAGTTGTTGAAGTACTGGAGAATCGGAGTTCCCAGTAATTGGAGGTATGCTGCTACCACTCCCATAACTTGGGTGAGAACTCTGGGTGCAGAAGCAATTTTAAACGGCAGAACCCATAATTGGAAGACTTCCTGGTCCAAGCAAAACCAGATGTATTGCAATGTGGAGGAATATCGGGATGTGCAAGTAAGCATCCTAAAGGTTGATGGAGACTGCCCAATCTGACAGATACATTGCTTCCAGATTGAGGATGATGGTCTCCATCTTGAAAGGTTCCACCAAATGATAGCAGTTGAGGGGGAAAGACCGATTATGAGAAGAGACTTTCGGCTTGCTTGGTGACCAGGAAGATGAGGTAGTAGAATGCAGGAGACTGATTGTTCAGAACCCTCTCAACTGCCCCTTTCTGTGAAAGTGTGTGTACCTCTGCCTTTAATTTCACCAGATGGATTGGTGAAGAAGTATGGTGGTCCTTGATAGATTTGATTGTTCCCGAAACTGTACATAGTAACACTTGCTCACAATGGAAAGGACCAATTGTCCATGATGCTTGACCAAGCCTCTGAAAAGAGGCCTAGATGAGCTCCTACTGGGACATTTGGGAGAGGAATGCACATCAGGAAATGGTAAGAGTCCCTAGGGCTGTCCCCCTCCTCTTTCCTTAGGAAAGTAAGGAAGGTTTGAGAACTTCCTCCTTGGGGATCTTTGGCAACCATGCCTTAGACCCGATGGTCGGGGAGGAGGTTAAACTGAGGTTATGGGTTGGACAGGGGGATAGATAGGGCAGCATCATCAGCTAGTACACTCCAAACAGGAGTGTGACTGGGCATCACTATGTCCCTCCCTTGGAGGCAGTGGTGACATTGGGGCACTCTGTGCCACTACCCATACCTCATCGTGGTGAGTAGGTGGTCTGTGTGTATTAGAAGTTCCTAGATGGTATAGATGATGTGACACCTCAAGCCTTCCTGGAAACATAAAAGACTATATTCCATAAGGATTCATTGGAATAATAGGGAACGGGGGATACTGATCAGATCCCCTTCCCTTGTCTGAACCCAAGGGTTAGTCTCCCAATCCTGTACAGGATGTGACCACAGAGTGGGGAAAGGAGGGAACTCAGTCTGATCCCTTTAATCTGTACCGTGATGCCTCTGATTGATGACCGGTGAATAGTCGGTGACTGGTACAAGATGACCAGTGACCAGTATGATGTGATTGGTCACCAGGATGAACTGACCAGTGACTGGTCACCAGACAATGGCCAGTGACCAATCAGGTGACATTGATATGTCAGAGCCTGGTTCATCTGATTCATCACTTCGTAAGGTGTGGTGCTGCTCCTCCCACTTGGGAGGGCACAACATGCTACCCCAAAAGTGTTGGATGTGGTGCAGCTCCTCCCTTGCAGGAGGGTTTGTGACATGCTACACAGAATGCGAAGTGTGCAGTGCATCTCCTCCCTTGTGGGAGGGAGCTGCACGCTACTCTGAATATGAGGTGTGTTAGACTTCTCCTTTCTTTCGGGGGGAGCGATCTACTCCATGAAGTTGAGTCCCTCTTTTTGGAGGGGCATCTCCTGTCTCCGAAGAGACTGGTCCCATAATCTCCTGGAGTGTTATTCAAACCTGAAGAGCTAATAATCTTGCAGTCAGACCCTAGGGGCTCTGCAAGAGACAAACCTGAAATATTCTGAAGAGGAAGGGGAGGGATAAATCCATGGCAAGCTGATGGGACAATTGAACTTGCCCTTGGGAGCTTTAAGTTTGCCCCAAAATATGACATCATAGTATCACAATGAAAGTTAAAACATAAGGTAAAATAAAAAAAATGGGATGTTTTCTAGAAACTGTTATATTTATTTTTGAAGTACATGTAAATAGATATGTAGATAAATTTTAAAAAAGAGAAGGGTTAAAATGCATTTATATTAATAAGAGGAGCAAAGACAGATATATAGATTGATAAATGGATACATACAGAAGGGTTTTGGAAATAGCTAAATTTTTAAGAGAGAGATAGATGTTTAGGTAAAAGACCTTGAACTGAAAAAATTAAACATAACCAAGAACAGAACTGTGTTAACTTAGTTTTAATCAAAATTTTAATATATCATGACGTATTTCTTTATCTACTTTTCAGATTTGTTTGTGGAAACTTTGTCAAGTTTTGTTTTTTTGCCCAGATAAACTAGCAGAGGCATCTCTCTAACTACATCATCTATAAATAAAAGCTAGACTTTTTGTAATGTTTTATTAAACTCACAACTGAAGGATTTGAGAACACTTATATGTATCCATTTATTAACAATTATTACCTAATCACCTTGAAATTGGAGACATGCATCAGAACAATCTTTGACAAGCCAACATTTGAGAATGATTTGAGAACACTCATTTTATCCATTTAATTATTTGCCAAACAGTAAGTATGTACCTATCTCCTGTAATTATTGCATAAACAATAGATTATTAGATGACAAAACCACCACCAGCCGGTACTCGAGTTTTGTGCATTAAAAGAAATTCAGGTGGCTAATCATTACCTTGACACTGATTACAAGATGGAAATGACAGACTTTGACAGTGTATCATTACCTTGACATTGATTACAAGATGGAAATGACAGACTTTGACAGTGTATCATGTGAAATGAAGGATTTATAGATGAAAGAAAATATGGGCACTTTTGTAACAGAAGAATGCAGTACATATAAGCACTAAATAAAGGTGCTGATATATGTACTATGGCAAGATCGCAGAGTATAGAACTTGCAGAACATAAAATAATCATGAACTGAATATCACCCCTCTTTCTATCTCTTTAGTAATTTTTTTGACTTACCCATGGGCAAGTACCTTGCAAACCTGAACTTGTCAGAGCCAAATCTGAGCTTGTTCTGGGCATCAGAAAAGTGTATTTGTAATGCCCCGAGTATGTACATGGCTACAGGGTGGAAATCTCATTAGCTTTTAAGCTATGACCCTGGGGCTAAATTTCATGGACGGTAAGGATGAAACCCATGGCCAATGTCAGTTACATGTAATCATTTTTCTTTTATACCCAGTAAGTCTATATGTGGTTATAATCTGGGGATCTCAACAGTCTTCAAGTTATATCTCAAGGACTAAGTTCTTGTGGGTAGGGATATATCCTGGGGTCAATGAAAGTTGCATGTATATATGTTTGTTTTTATGTTTGTGTATATACAGTTATAAGGTGGGGATCTCAATAGTTTTCAAGTTATGACCCAGGGTTCAAGTGTGTGGCAGCAGGGATGTACACCAGGGTCAATATCAGCTGCATGTATACATTTGTCTTTTCATGCCCAGTAAGTACATATGAGAGTGAAAGAAAGAGAGAGAGAGAGAGAGAGAGAGAGAGAGATAGTGTTGATCTCAATAATTTCTGTGTTATGACACAGGGGCTAAGTCCCTGGGGGGTAGGGTAAGACCCATGGGGATCACCCAGGGGGTCAATGTCTGATATGTGTTGACACTTGGGCCATATAGATCAAACGTACCAATTCTCAGGCATTTGAGACATACAACCCTGGAGTTATTTGCAATTGATGTACAATCTACCCTAGCCCCACCTCAAGTGGTGTGATCAAAATTCCAAAAGTGTTAGCACAATTTACACCCATAGGACAATAATTGGCCCAAGTTTGATGTGTGAAGCTTTAATGGTGTAGAAGGAGTTAAAGGACACAATGCACATACATCCAAGACCATACTATATCACAATAATCTAGCACTTTCTTAAATGTGCAGAGATAAAAAGATAGTAAAATATAAAGCATTCCACAAATCATATATCAATTTCATTCCTCTTGTCTCAGTATCCTAACTTTGGATCTTGGTTACATGTACCCCACTTAGCTTAAAATTTGGATCTTGGTTACATGTACCTCACTTGGCTTGAAATTAAAAATCATAGTAATTATTATAATATACCTATTTATCAACTTTTCATGGGCTATGAAAATGTGTCTTTCCTTTATGTTCACAAAAATATATATAATCTGAGCTTTTGCAGTAAACCATCAAAAATAATTCACCTTCATAGAATAAAATTTATTGTAAGAAATGCCAGCAAGATATAGTATAATTCCATGGATGAATCAATTTTCCATACATTTATAAACTAGATTAGTATTTTTAAATAGGCAGACCAATGAAGTTAGAATTTTTAAATTTTTTTAGAAATTTGCATAATGATGTGAAAATCTAATCAGTTCATCTACATATGCATATAAACATGATTAAAATATTTCTTTTGTTTACCTCAAATGTAAAGTTTTTTTGTAATTTTTTATTTTTACATTTTTAGAATTAAACTTTTAATCAGCACTGCATAGCCAGTATTGTACTGACATGCTGTAAAAACATATACATACATACATACATACTGTGGCATGTTATCATACATGTATATAGTTCTACAGTGTGGTTTGTACTAAACCATTACTGAGTCATAAAATTCACATTATTTATGCTCTGTTCAAATTTTCACACAGCTTATTGGTACTGTTTCTTATTGAATTCTATGTACATTATCTGATTTTCTTGTTCATTACAGCATGACTGTTCACATTTGCCTCCATTTTGATCTGTAGCCAATAAGGTTATTAACTGGACATGTTCTTTTCTTTTTATATATGCTATATGTAACCAAGCACAAAATCCAAATGTACTTGTTTTGTTTGGTTTTTGGTTGTGTGGTTTCCAAGGGTTTAAAAGGAATTGTAGTGGGCATTCCATGAGTTGTGTCCTTGACCATCCAATCATGAATATCAAGAGACCATAGAATTTGCCAGTTGTTTTGCATCCTGTCATCATACATCATTAGCCAATATTCACAGTTCCAGATTTGTACCAATATTAAACTTACTTACCAAAAATTCACAATTCCCATTGATGCTACAACTGTCTGCTTATCAGAGGAGATAAGCCCAAGTACCATTATAGTTTCTCCCCTTCAATTGGGGACTTTAAATTAGCCACATATCAGTATTTATTAAAATATTAGAGTGAGCAACCACATTATTCCCTCTATTTGATAGGTTTTAAACATAATAATATTAAGGGTGTATTGCTTGTATTACTTTTTCCACTCAGTCTATCTGATGTCTGTCTACCTGTCTTTCCCAAATTATACTGTTATTTTAGGTAACAGCAACTTCACTGTAGTTAGTTATTTATTGACTTATTAGTTTGTTAACTATTTGTTGAGTTATTTGGGCTCCAATTTATACATAATTATAGATTCATCTTTCTTTCCCTCTACTTTCATAACATACACCAAGTTACATTCCCACATAGTAATAATTTACACTACAGTCCACAGACATTTGCACAATCTCATGAACAGTGCTTCTGACATTCTTATTCTTTTCTCTCTTCTGTCTCTCTCTTTATCTAAAGCTTGTTCACACTCACAATATTATACAAAACTCAACATTTAAATCAGAATTCACAAATTCAACTTGGATGTGGTGTTGTTTCCCCATAAGTATCAGCTCAGTCAGACTTTCCATAAAGTAACCAAACAGACACAATTCCACCTTGATCATGTTACAATACATACGTACATACATACTACCAGAATGTAATTTTTGCTTAATCACACTGACAAGGTTTTTGTCAAATAAGTACAAGTCCAAAAAGTTGAAAAAGGTGTTAATTATTGATGTAATAGATTGAAAATCTAATAAGGTCATCTACATATGCATGTAAATGTGCCTGTTAAATTTCATTTGTCTACCTCAAGTGGTCTTTCCTTAATTATGTTAACAAGGTTATCATTTAAAAAAAAAGGTCCACAAATTTAATAAACGTGTAAAAAATTGAAAATTTCTGTAATAGCAGGAAAATATATGCATCCAAATATGCCTGCCAAATCTAATTTGTCCAAACTGTGCACTTTTTGCATAATCATGCCAACAAGCTTCATTGGATAAATGGATGGATGAACAGATGGATGGACAGGACTAAAGCAAGATGTTCCTGCTGTAAACAGTGGGAGCATACAAATAAAGGGCATACTGAATCAGGTACATAAACATTAAAGTGCTTCTAACTGATTTAGAATGGCCAAAGAATATAAGAAATATCAATTTCTGGGGTGGAATAATCCATTGTTTGTTGTGCAAGTGAAATTTTGTTACTTGTCCAGAAATTTATATCAAATATGAAGTTTGATCATGAAAATCTTGAGCCTGGGCAAATAGACCATTTTAGTATGTTTCCAGCCCTGGATTTTACCTTGAGTGTGTAGAAGTCATCTGTGCCTTCCTTCCTGGCAAGACACTGAACAATGCTTCTCACAGGAGAGGACCCTAATCGTGGACCTGGAAAGAAAGTAAATTTAAAAGGGTCTGAAATTGGAAATGAGGATATGAACATATAATTCATGAAAATACATTTAAAGAAATATCTCCCAAAGAAGTATTGACAGATATGCATGAAACATAGATATTGTAATTTAGTGATCATCACATCAATATATGATTTTAAATGCTTGGTGAAAGATTATTATTTTAGTAAATTATGTTTCTTCATAAATACTTACCTGATCATATTAAAATTAGAAGATTACTCTCTGCTATATACAAATCCAGTCCTAGTACAAAGGGAAGTAACTCATACAGATTAACTCTCCTTGTTCCAACTACGTGGCCACCAGTATCCTGCATGTAACCAGTCTAAGCCTGAGTGAAATCGATAAGAGGATGCTCACATTTTTGGGGACGGGTGAGAGGGATTGATAGTAATGTGACCAGGTAAGTTTTTATTTCTAAAAAACATAATTTACTTAAAATTTCCCTTCTTCATCAAAAACATTACCCAATCACATGAACATTAAAAGAATAGGTAAGAGGAGGAGGATTTTTTTGAGCATCCAACCTCTACCTATGACACCCTGTAGGAGGATTATGACTGCTCTATAGAAAGGATGAACTTCTCCTAATGTGAGGTTATCACAATAGAAGATTATGCATTTATACATGTGTGAGAGCAATCCCTGTAGGATCCCCCACCTGGTTATTGTTTTTATATTCAAAAGTTTCCCAGGCGAATCTAGCAAAAGTTGCAAGGTAATGCCAGGGTCTGAAGTTGCGCTGTCATGAATGGGGTATGGTAACTGTCTGGGCAGCTACCAGTGGCCCGACAATATTCAGCTTGCTCCTTTGTGAGGCCATGTCACACAAATAGAAGCTGGAGAAAGTAGACTTGGCATGCCAGCCAACTGACTCCACTATGTCTCGAACTGAGACATTACATTTGAAGGCCAGGCTCATGGAAATCACTCATATTTTGTGAGCCAGAAAACCTTCATGAGTCATACCTGATCCTGTGAGAGTTTAGAGTATGCTGATCTAATAACTCCCTTTAACCAAGCAGCCAGTGCTTGTAGGGTTATGTCTTGCTTTCCTTTCTTAATTGGTAGAAAGAGATTTTGACACTGTCAGTCATAGGGGCCTTTGGAAGATCATGGCAAAATTTGGTTGCCCAGAGAAATTCATCATGATGGTTTTGCAATTGCATTATGGCATGCTCACTTCTGTCATCGACGATGGCGAGTCGTCTGAACCATTCCCAGTCACCAATAGTGTCAAGTAACCCTCTTCAGTATGATGTTCTCTGACATGCTTACTGATGCCTTCTGTGACTATGACGCTGGGATTGACATCAGATATCAGACTGATGGCAAGCTCTTCAATCTGAGGAGACTACAGGCGAAGATGAAGGTACAGGAAGTGACTGTTCATGATCTCCTATTTGCTGATGACTGTTCCCTGAATGCCAAATCTGAGTCTGACATGCAACAGAGTATGGACCATTTCTCTTCAACTTGTGAGTTTCGGTCTCACAATCAGTATCAAGAACCTGCACCAGGAAAGCCTTACGTAGAACCTACCATCACAGTAAATGGCTAAACACTCCTGGCAGTAAACAAGTTCACCTATCTCAGCAGCACACTGTCACATCCTGTCCACATCGATGATGAAACCAACGCCAGAATTGATAAAGCAAGTGTGGGCTTTCGCAGACTATGCACATATGTGTGGGCACACAGAGGCATCAGTCTACAAACAAACCTGAAGGTCTACAAAGCCACTGTGTTGCTGACTCTGCTGTATGCATGCAAAACCTGGATGGTGTACAGATGCCATGACAAGAAGCTGAACTATTTTTATATGTGCTTGCCTGAGGAAACTGATGAGGATAAGATGGCAGGACAGGGTCCCAGACACTGAGGTTCTCACATGGGCAAGCATTTCAAGCATCCACACTCTGCTGATTAAGTCACAGATGAGATGGGCAGGCCACATCACCAGGTTGTCAGAAGAGCAACTAACAAAGATCTTTTACAGTGATCTGAATGAGGGAAAGTGATCTGCAGGTGGTCAGAAGAAACACTTCAAAGATTCCCTCAAGTCATCCCTGAAAAAACTTCAACACTGACCCTGAGTCTTGGGAAGATCTCGCTCAGGATTGCTCCACCTGGTAGTCTCATCCATATTGGAGCTACAGACTTTGAACTGAGGAGAATTGCAGAGGCAGTGCAGAAGTGTTAGCAGTGTAAATCTCAGAACTGCAGCACATCCTCTGTTGATCAAGCAAACTCAAGTGGCATCTCTTGTCAAGTGTGCCACAGACAGTTCAGAGCACAAATTGGTTTGATCAGCCACTCACATACTCACAGAAACCAAACCAGTTAGTGATGTAATGGTCAGAACTTGAAAGGCAAACAACATGACGTTTTCTATACAGAAAGTAAGCACCCAAGAGTGATGCAATGATAGAATTGGCACTTCAGTATGAAACAAAAAGAATCAAAATTAGCTATCAAATAAAATTTGAATAATTCATAGCTTGAGTTATATTAGTTATGGAAACAGGTATGCTTGAGAACATGATGAGTAGTAAGCTGATGGATAAACAAAAGTCTCTGTGAGTAACTCATTACTCAAGCCTTTAGGAACTTTGATTGATGTATTTATCTAGGAATTACCAGGAACAGAATACAAAATTATCTCCAGCTTTTATATGATTGGATTTAAAGAATTTTGGTGATCTGACTGTGGCCATTTCTGGTAAATTAAAAATTAAAACACCAAAATCATTCACATGGTTAATCTATAACGAGTACCAAGAATAGTACATTATACACCCGTCCCATGTTTAATAGTCCTCTATGTAGGCACTTGTTTGGGCATGGTTGACCTGGAGATTACTGACCACCATGTCTCAATTACCTTGACCTTTGGTAACAAAATCTTATTTTCTTCAAGTCACAATGACTTGAACCTTTTGACCCCAAAATTAATAGGCCTCTTCTATACTTTAAGTGCAAACCTGCACAAACTTTGGTCAAGGTACATGGTCTAAAATTAATGTTATTATTCAAAACCATTTTCTTCTTTGAGTCACAGTGACCTCGATGCTTGACCTTCTGACCTCCAAATCCTTTTGCTTCTTTCTTACTCAAAGTATAAGTTATCCACAGACTTTGGCAAAGATATACAGTTGAAACCTGAACTTTGTTTGTGCAGAAACCATTTTTCATTTTTCAGCCAGATCTTGACCTTTGACCTTTTGACCCAATATCAATAGACTTCTACCTTAACCCAAGTGCAAGCCATCCACAAAGTTTAGTCCAGGTCTGTGAGTTAGAATTAAAGTTATCATGCAGAAACCATTTTTCGTTCTTCAGTCACAGTGACCTTTGAAAATTTGTAGGCTTCTTCCTTACCCCAAGTGCAAGCTATTTACAAGTTTGGTAATGGCGGATGGTCAAAAACACGAGTTATTGTGCATAAACAGATAGATGAACAGATGGACAGGAAGCTGGATGGTGGATGTCATAACACATGCTCCGCCATATTGCCGTTGTATAAAAACTTGAAAAATAAAAAAAAATTTTTTTTAAGTGCAACAAGTAACAAGCAGTGCAGATACAAATAGAATATAGTATTGGATTCATGGACTGCTACCTATGTCTATCCTGAAAACCATGTTTTTTTTTATTGTAAAGGTATGTGACTTTAACACAAAAGGCAGAAGTACCGCAAATGGCACATCGTGTATTTTCCACATTATACTTTGAGTATCTGCATGGTTCTTTTTCTGGCAAAAGGAAAGATGTGTACCAAGTTTCAATTAAATAAGTTACAGAAAGGTTCAGTTTTTGTTGAGAAATGAAATGGTTGGGCAGAATATATTTTTAGTAACAGCAACCTTGAACTTCATGCCACCGACTTCGAATTGCAAAGACTCTTTCTTAAGTAAAAGGATTATTTCAATTAACTTATTTGAAGACAACTTAGGTTCTGGTCTGAAATGAAAAGCAATGGCCAAATCTATTTTTAGTAACAGCGATCTTGACAATGACACTACACACCCTATATCAATTGGGGTCTATCCTGGCAGAAGGAAACACATGTACCAAGATTTGTACAAATGCATTGAGTAGTCCTGAAGTTATTGTCTGGAAAAAAAATGCAATGGCCAAATCTATTTAAGTGATCTTCACCTTGAAGCTTCTGAACCACACAAATCAACTAGGCTTATTATGGGGCTAAGGGGAACAAATGTAACAGATTTCAATTAATTATCTAGAACTTAAGCTATAATCTGGAAGTGACTTTGACTTTCTACCTATTGAACTACAAATAAATAGGATTCTTTCTGTGGTTAAGGGAAACCACTGGACAAAATTTGTTTGAATTCTGTTATGCTGAACTCAAGTTTTTATCCAGAAATGAAAATCATAGGTAAAATCTAGTTTTAACAACAGTGACCTTAATCTCAGAGCTAATGACCACCCAAAATCTTCGACTAAGATAAAGAAATATAACAAGTTGTGTTGATAACTTAAATTATCATCAAAAAACCAAAATGGACCCACACCTCCCAGACAGATGACAGTAAACTATAATAACCTACAACTTTCATTGTCTGGGTATAAAAAACCACTGACACAAAATTTTAAAATTTTTAATGACACCACTAACACTAGTCTGGTGGAAAGTGATACCTGTATATTGTTGTCTGCTAATGCAGACATACAAAAATTTGTACTCTAATTTCTGACAACTGTAATACCAAGAAGATATGGTCCTGCCCTCTTGATGTCACCAAGTGCTGGAGGAGCAAGCTGTTGATCAGAAGGTTTCTTGTTGGCAGGAAGCGGGGTCACATGACAAGCATTGTAAGCTAACCGGGGCTGCTTAGCTGACACATGCTGCAGTGATGTAAAGCCCTGGGTCCTCTTCATAGAATCACTGTCTTCTCTGTCAGAAAATGGAATTCATTTCATTGCAATCTGTTATTAACTCATCCTGAAACACAGGAAAAGAAATTTACTACACAAACATACTTGTAGGTATGGATAGTTACAACATTATAACTAAAATAAAGTCAATGGTGTGCTAGTACATATCCCCTGTGCTTCCAAGCAACAGTATGCCATTATATGCATGGCCTGACCTAGGAGCCAATGTTGTTACACTTTAAATGTCTTTTTGTTGTTTCACATCCAGTTAGTGTTTATATGGTTATAAGGTGGGGATTTTGTTAATTTCCAAGTTATGAGCCAAAAGCAAGTTCCATACTCCATGGGCATGATGCAGGGCCTGTGTTGGATGCACAAGTGCATTTACCTTCTCATGCACATTAAATTCTTACATGGTTATAGGGTGGGGATCTTAAAAGTTTCCAAGTTATGACTCAGAAGCAAGTCCCCTACCCTAGAGGTATGACCCTGGGTCTGTATTGGATGTATGTCTAACTTCCTCATGTCCTTTAAACCTATATATGGTTACAAGGTGGGGATCTTAACCGTTTCCAAGACATGACCCTAGGGAAAGTCTACTACCACAGGAGCAGGACAGGAGTCTGTATTGGATGTATGTCTAATTTTGTTTATTATCTTTTAAACCTATTTGTGGTTACATGGTAGGGATATTAACAGTTTCCATGTTAAGACCCATAGTCAAGTCCCCTTCCCCAGGGTCAGAATTTGATATATGTCTGATTTTTTCTCCCCATGTACTTCTAGCCTATATATGGTTATAGGGTGAGATCTCAACAGTTTCCAAGTTAAGACTCAGATGCAAGTCCCCTACCTCAGGGGAATACACAAGTGGATATAAGATATATATCTGATTTCATCTCATAATATCCTTCATGACAGGATGCTTTCTGTCAAATTTAGTCAAATTCTATTGAAAAGTTTTTGAAAGGTTTTTCTAGTTTTAGTAATGTTGGCCATGTTTGATGGTGGATCAACATCACTGAACACATTTTGAAAGAGCTTCATGCTGAAGTGTTTTCCTTCAAATCTGATCAAATTCTGTTCAGTGGTTTTTGAGAAAAAGTTGTAAATAGAGGGTTCATACAGCTGTTGGTAAAAATGATTCCAGACCATTTCCTGACTTTTTCCAGACTGGTTTAAAAAAATTTCCAAACCCCTCTGGTGAATGTATTCGAAGTCTGTGTCACTATAAATGAGCATGTGGTATCTGCATGGCAGGGCTGAGCAAATCCCATAGCCCGATGTCCTGGACTATTCATTTTCGAAGTCGGGCAAGTAAAATTTTCCAAGTCGCTAGTTCGGGACAAGTGCTTTTTAAAAAAGTCTGGCAAGTCCTTATTTTCGTGCTTTAATCACTATATCTACCTTTATTTGGCCAATCATGCCCTCCGGGTGTACTGAATACTTGATTCTACCCCTCTTCATGTATACATTTACATCCTGTATAACACATAAATGTGGTCAGTGATAACTGTCGCATATGCGCACGTTCTGTTACCGCTTGACTGCATATTGGGCCAAGCGACCAAATTATCAGCAAATCAAAACACGTCAAACGAAAGAAAGCCAGTATGATGAATTAGCAGCGTTTCGAGCGGCTTTGTTGCATTGTGTTTACTCAAGCCAGATCCTCACAAGCGGCTCACTATAATTTTAATCCAGCATGTCAGTGTAATTAAATTAATGAAAGGTACTTTACCGACATCAGTGTTGGTTTCCTTTATGAACTGATTAAATGACAATAATGATTCTTTAATTTTTAATTGATTATACAGAGGATTAACTTCCACATGCGATATTGCGTTTGAAGCGAAACAATTACGCTAATTAATGAGATGTCTCTGTTCGTATTTAAGAGAAAATGTATGTTATGATCACTTTAGAAGTAGTTGTCAAGCAAGCTGATAGTTACTCAGTGGATAAAATGAGTTTGCTAAATTATTTTTGCAAGGAAGGTAATAAGGGTGATTCGGAGTAGGAAAATTTTTGTAAAAGTGGAGGGACAAAACGTAAGACTGCTACTGAGTGTGCCGTAGCTATTTCTCCAAAGAAACATAAGCAAGAATCCATGGTGGCAAAAAATGTGAAATATGACACTACTAAGAGACAGAGAAATTTTCAGCCACATTGGGTTGATTGTTATCCCTCGATTTAATGTATTGACTCAGAAGGAAAGATGTTTTGCAGTTATTGCAAACAATATCCAAAACTGGCACAGGCTGGAAATTCACCCAGTGTATTTGTCAGTGGAACTGACAAATTCAGGATTGAACCAATCAAGTCTCATGACATGTCTGGACCCCACAAGGCCTGTGCAGCACAATATATTGAGGACTTTAACCCAGACACAGCTATCAACTGCTGGCTTAGTGCTGGTGCAGGTGGCAGACATATACATGGACATTTTTTCAAATCCATCAGCTAAAACATATATACATGAACATGAAGAAGCCAAATGTATAACAACCAATGTTTTTGAAAAATTAAATTCTTTTAAAAAATAATTATGTTGTATATTATTTAGTTTGTTTGTTCTATGGATTAAGTACATACATCTCATCAAATCTCGGCAAGTGATTACCATTTTGGGACAAGTGAAAAGTAAGGTGGAACAAGTGAAGAGTAAGGTGGGACAAGTGAAGAGTAAGGTGGGACAAGTGAAAAGTAAGGTGGGACAAGTGAATTTCTGAAACCACTTGTCCTGGACTAGTGGATGAAAAAAAATTTGCTCAGCCCTGCATTGTCTAAAATATGCGACATTGGCGAAGCCCAGCACGATCCCTGAATGTTTGTTTACCTATGGCATGCAAAGGCTCCCCATAACCCCTCAGCACTGTATCAAAAACGGACTTTTCCACAACTCCAGTTCCAACATGTAAAAAGATCACGCTTTGTCAGCATGTATAGAATGGGTGGTATTGCTATCTATCCAGATACTAATAGTGTTGAAATCATTTGTGCGCGAAACGAATTCGGTTATTTTATCTACATTTCAAGACGCTCACATCGAAATTCACTGAGCTACAGTCACAGATATCATTTGTGATGCTGAGCTGAACAAACTATAGTACAGTGCATACAACAGTAACTGATAATTTTGCATCTGTTGCTGCTTTTCTTGGCAATTATTAAATTGACCAGGATAATTATGTTGCAGTCATTTACCATAACCAATTACTGAAATCATATCAAAAGTTGGACTCACGAGGATGCTACCAGTCTAATCTAGGCCTATAAAACGAAAGTGTGTTCTCCGAAATGAAGCAGAATTTTAGCCTCGATCTGAAACATACTTCCAAGAATTGATGAAACATGTAAACAATTGCCCAAATAAAACATATAAATCAAGTATTATTTTAAAAATTGACTTTTGGGAATGATACACATCATTGTTTATATAAATAGCTGCAATAATAGTCTAGAAATTGACATATGAATGCGCCCATGTGAATATGACAATAATGGATCGATCTTACTCGGGTTTGCAATAAGCTATGCATATATACACGTGCCATACATGTATATCAATTACTGTTAAGTTTTATAAACCTAGGGGTTTATGAAAGCAGAAAAATATAGAGTCACTGCCAGCTTGTGAAATGTTTTTAAATTAAAAATATGTTTTTTCATTGTTTTGCTTAACTTCCAAGCTTGGTTGAAATTGAAATGTGACTGAAACCAACATTTTCACTACTGTGTGGTGCCATACAGCCAATTTCATGCTGGTGTGCTGTAAAACTCAACCCACGCACTCACTTTAGCTAAAATAAACCATTTTGAGTCAACCCCCAGGTGTGCACCTTGGCCCACACTCACATGATCTGGTATTGTCAAGTGTGATCCCATAATGTCTTAAAAACAGCACTGATTCAATTCAATATTGCTCTCTTAACAATAGTAAAGTTTTACATTAAAAGGTAAGGGATCATTTTTATTCCAATCATATACATTGTATCCAAAAAATTTCATAAATAAGCATGGTAACATCATTTATGGTGGCACTCCTCAGTTTTGTATTTTGCATAGGGTTAGATTTTTAAAGAAAAAGAATTACCCAGGTTTTCCTCACTTGTTGTCCTGGCTATTTAAAAAAGATCTTGTATATCTTAGGTATTGTTAAAAGAACTTTGAATTCCCTTTATTTTCGTGTAAGATTGATGGGTGCAATTTGTGTTATAGAGTATACAGCTTGGTCTTACTTAAGATGTGCACCTCTCAAAAAACTGCAAGCTCTGCTTGGTCATTTTCACTTCCTGAACTTCAAAGGTAAATAAAAAAAAGAGCCGATAACTTTTTCACTTTTTATATATTTTGTAATTCATTCATTCTACTTTCAGAGGCTGGTATTGCCTACTCTGGCAAAATTCGTTTTCCTATTTTAATAACTGCTGAAAATAGTGTACTTTTGACTAATACAGGCTGATTTTTCGAGTACTTTGGAGTGGCCATTTCTGTCTGCTGTGTTCTTAGGTCATGTCCAATTTACATAAGTACAATATGTAAAGAAATTTCAGCCACAGTACATGAAAGTAGCATAGAGGTATGCCAACATTCTCTCCATTGTGCATGTTGCAAATGCAAACAACTTCATCTTACACCTGTCACTCTCTCAGAAGCATGTAATATCTGTAGAGCGCCCCCTATACAAA
Organism: Margaritifera margaritifera; assembly: GCA_029931535.1. Lineage (NCBI taxonomy): Eukaryota > Metazoa > Mollusca > Bivalvia > Unionida > Margaritiferidae > Margaritifera > Margaritifera margaritifera. The sequence continues at coordinate 1,919,207 of JAQPZY010001299.1, forward strand.
ATGTGATCCTTTACTGTCGCATGCACTGTGTTAGTGGATTTTCTACCCATTTCAGATCTGCTACCAGTATTGGTTGTTTTGTTGTGTACACCAAGTATGAATTTCATTGCTTTCAAGTTCAGTTTTCCAATGGGGAAACTTATCATTGAAGAAATTGATCTTAAAGTCAGAGAACCATATTTCACTGCCATATATTAGAATTTAAAAAACTGGGAAAAAAAAACATAGTAGCAACAGGCACTGCCACTAGAGGACATTGGCAATCAAGATCAACATTTTTTCAAAATGGCAACCTCAATACACCTGGAACTTTCTCCGCTTTCATATGTAAAAAGCAGACATTACTACATCGGAATGTATTCATGGTTGAAAGGTCAACTGTCCATATTTGACGTATGTGACACTGGGGATTTTCCACAACATATTCAGCAGAAATGGACAAATGAATTTTTCAAAAAAAGCAGAAAAATGAAAAAAATGAACATATACTCTCATCTGCGCCTGCTTTTTAAATACTTTGGAGTTCTTTTTAGGAGACTAGTGGTAAAAGGTACATGTATATGAATATTTGTGTAAACCCCCAAATTATGTATTTTTAAAAGTTCACACATGACAGCAAGAATAGTAACTCTTCCGTGCACGTGGCCATGTAAAAATGTAAACAATGAGAACAGTATGACATAAATTGGGTTAAAAAACACATGAAAACTTCAGTGTATGAAAAAGCAGATGTTTATACCAAGGATTCAGATTATACAAACATATTGTCAGTCATTATACTAAATTTATTAAAAAAAATTGGTACAACTTTTGTTTTGTATTGTATTTTCGAGGTTGGACTTGATGTATGTGACTGACAATCACTGAGATATTATCACTGTTAGGTTATCTAATCCAGGTAAGATTCGTATCTTCAGACACTGGTAATCAAATTAAAATTTTAATATTTAGTATAGGCGAATAAGAGGTAAAAGTTAAACCATTTTGCAGAATTTGGACAAAAAGAAAGCAAATTCATGCCATTTTTTGGTGAATATCAATATAAATATTGTCACAATAAAGAACAGAAATTCAATCAATCTTTAGCGTTTCTCTGTTTAGAAAACATAATCATACATTTCTCTTGAGAACCAATTGGCCCTGTCAGTTCCTTCTCTCTCTAATTCCACATTTTAACACTTGCCCCTACTTCATGAACTGTGTAATATTGCTCAAAATAATGGTCAGAATTATTTTGCTGGGGTCATTGATTTTATTTTAAAGATATAAAAATTGACCAAAAATATCTTATAATAACTAAATTTTAAAAAGGCAATTGTTATATACTAAATTGTGATTTCAGATCAATGTATATATGTACAATAACACTGTAATGAATATGCACTATTTTTGTTTAAAGAGTAACATATAATTTCAAATTGTGTATGACTAAAACATGTGGTGTGTCATGCAAAAATGTTACGTGGACACTTGATAAAATGGCACAGAAAGGCTTCAGAAGTACTTTTCACATAGAAAAGTAAAATTTATTCTTAAAGCTGAATGTTCACAAAATATTTCTGTATAACCATTAAGAAATATGCAAACTTCAGCATGAAATAACATGCGGTCAAGAATTTGCAAAAAGTGACCAAAGACCAATATTAAAAATGGTGGATGGTGCATGTGTCTGAATGCTTCCCGTGAATTTATTTCAAAAGATATGATAAAGATGGATTCATTTTTTAATTCGCAAACTCAAATTATGCAGCAAACATTCCATTTGAAGAGTAACATATAATTTAAACTTGTGTATGATTTAAGAATAAGTGTTTCATGTAAAAAATATAAGGGGGGAGGGCGCTTGGTTAAAAGCACAGAACGGCTTCAGAAGTAACTGGAACATAGAAAAAGTGAATGTATTCTTAAAGCGGAATGTTCATAAAACATTTGTAAGAAATATGCAAATTTCAGCTTGAAATAACATGAGGTCAATAATTTGCAAAAAGTGACCCAAGACCAATTACGAAAATGGTGGACGGCTCATGTGTTTGAATGCTTCCTCTTAATTTATTTCAAAAGATATCATAAAATAAGTTCATTTTTTAATTATGCAGAAAACATTCAATTATCATATATTATATAATTCTGAAAAAATCATTCCCTGTTGCTACCTACAGTAATCTGAAGCTCGGCCCATAGCAGAGTCAGCCCACTAACGTTCTCGGCCTACCCAAATCGGCCCATAACGTACTCGGTCCACGATTTATATAATAGTAATGTTGATGTAATGTTTTTTTTTCAACAGTCATTTCATTTGTCTTTTAACCTTTGTACGTTTCTTTATGTTTAGTGCATCTGTGTATGATTTTTATGAGCTTTAAAATATTTTTGTCTACATTTTCAGTTCCTAACAATAACCATCACTGAGCAAAAGATATTGCAACTGTCATTGTAAACGAAATTTGGCTACCAAAATATGATTGTAAAATACCTGTGTTACAAGCTCTATGTTGCCATGAGTTACAGTAATCGCAAGCAAGCGCATGCAGCTTTGTAGTTACTACTCTTGAACACTCCACACAGTGGTCAGTACACATGGGTGCGTTGATATGATCATTTAATTTTGGGGGAAGTATATATACATTTTTTTTATACTCAAAATGCCCTTTTACAAAAGCAGGTGACTGTTAATGAAACCCGTAAAATTTGCATAATCATTAATGAATAACTGATTAGTCAGTAAATAACATGTTTTGATTAAATATTTCTTTATCAATAACAGCAGGTGTTATGAACCCATACAAGATCAAAGGCAAGGATCAAAATAAAAAAATATATAAAAATTTGGTCTGAACCGGACATTGTTTGCTATTTCTTGTACAATAACAACATGTGTTACAAAGTCATACAAGATCAAAGGTTAAGATCACCAATAAGAACAAGTGTTATGAAGTCATACAAGATCAAAGGTAAGGCCGACAAACTTCTACAGTTGAAGGCAGCACGTGTCTACTCTACTACTTGTGATTGTAAACTTGTGTTGACATGTGTGAATCTCATTACGGTCACACTTCCCATCTGTATACCGCAAATTTTATATCAACAGTAAATATTTTCCAGTATTGTAAGTTTAAAACGTCTCTGTCCTTGCACGGACGCTATATTAATTGAGTTAAATAGATATTAAGATATTATTTTTTAAAAAAAAGATAATCACAGAGACAATACAAATATATCGAATTCTTTTGTGTTTATTTTTTTAGTATAACATTTTGTATCTTTGCCCTTCTCTACCCTGTCTCATTCCTTCTCTCAATACTAACCGTAATTAAATAATTTATTTATATAAATTTTGTGCAATGAGACATTCGAATTACAATTAAGAGAGTTCTTTTTGCAATCTTTAGTAATTATGGGCCGCTGTGTCATGGGCCGAGTATGTTATGGGGAGATTGCTTAATTAAATTTGCATGGACCGAGTGCGTTATGGGCCGAGATATCCATTCACCGTAGCCTAGAGGAGTGATTGTTATACACAAATGCTTTCTTATATTTAAATAATTTTCTCAATAGATTTACATACCGAGTGCCGTATAAACATCTGCCTTCCTTAAAAACAATTATGTTTACAGGGATATAGCAAAATATGTCCCTTATATAAGAAATTGTACTAGGCAGAACCAGATGAATGAATTTGCTGCCTCTATTTACCGGAAGTCTTCAGCCGGAAACATCAGGTACAATCACTTAGAGGTTTACAATTTTGCTGCCTTTAACTTCTATAGGAGACTAAGCCTTAAAATGATATAGGTCTTCGTCAAAAATGGCCGCACCATGTCGAAAAGTTATTCATCAGTTTGTTAAAAGATCCTTGCAATGTAAGTTTCAAATCGAATATCAATTGTGTAATTGCATTACCTGATCTTTTCCATATCCATTTTTGCATGTTGCAAAATTCAAAAAAGTTTGTTTGCATATGTGTTTTTACTTTCTTGGAAGTTTGTGTACAGTACAGTAGTGTTATTGTCGAGTAACATGTTTTCGAGAACCAATACAACTGCATGCGAAAAATCTTCAGAGCTCTCTGTAGGCCTTTGAAACTGGGAGTTCTGGACTCTCAGACGCTAGAAATTGGGGAACCTGAGAGAAAAACCGGGGTCCAGGTTAAAACAGAGGGACTCCATAAGTGTGCGTAAAATCATGAAAGAACAATCAGTGACTTTACCATTGTAAATTGTGGTGACTCAGGGCTGAGCAAATTGTTTTTTTTATCCACTTGTCCAGTTCAAGTGGTTTCAGAAAATTCACTTGTCCCACCTTACTTTTCACTTGTCCCAAAATAGTAATCACGTGCCAAGATTTGACACAATGTATGCACTTAATCCATAGAAAGAACAAACAAAATAATATACAACATAATTATTTCTTAAAAGAATTTAATTTTTCAAAAACATTGGTTGATATACATTTGGCTACTTCAGGTATATATATTTTAGCTGCTGAATTTGAAAAAATGTCCATATTCATGTCTGCCACCTGCACCAGCACTAAGCCAGCAGTTGACAGTTGTGTCTGGGTTAAAGTCCTCAAGCTTTGGTTTATTTGCAGAAATGTTCATTAGAATTTGTAAACTCTCTTGGTTTAAGGAATTCTCACACTCAGTAGCAGTTTTACATTTTATCCCTCCACTTTCAACAAAATTTTCCTTCTGCAAATCATCCTTATTACCTTCCTTGTGAAAATAATTTAGCAAACTCAATTTTATCCACAGAGTAAATATCAGCTTGCTTAAAAACTACTTCTAATGTGATCATAACATACATTTTCTGTTTTAAAATACGAACAGAGACAGCTCATTAATTAGCGAAATTGTTCACTTCAAACGCAATATCGCACATGGAAGTTAATCTTCTTTATAATCAATTAAAAATTAAAGAATCATTACTGTCATTTAATTAGTTCATAAAGGAAAAATTATACAAAATTATACATGGTACATCTTGGCAAAAATTTGAATTTTGTATGCTATCAACATGATGATGAACAAGGCAGTGATTTCCTGTATTGGCGGGTATAATTAGCTATATTTGATGATGAACAAGGCAGTGATTTCCTGTATTGGGGGTATAATTAGCTATCATCTATAGTCTTAATGAAGAGATCTATATTTTTACTACTACTGTTTGGATTTTGAATCACATTTGAAAGAAAACCAAATTCATCTGATAAATTAAAATACCAAGAAGTTGTCACATTTTTATCAACAGCTGAGTTGTTATGCTAAATTTTTAAGCAGAAAAAAATTATAATAGTAATAACTTTTAATTCTTTGCACTCTGTAATTCCTTTGAACAGGCTTTGAACCCTGTGTGATACCATGCCGGTGGTCCAACACTCTTAGGAATAAAACAGTTGAGAAACACAGGCATAGTCAGTTGTCATCAACCCCTGAGCTTGTCAAACAGCAAGAAGACAGTCCAAGTGATGTGCTGGTTCCACGAGAATTTAGGTAAGATTAAACCTGAGTGGCTACCTCTTTGTAAAGGCCAGTGCAATTAGGAAAGGATAGAGCATTTTTCTCCTTCATTTTCTACCTTCAGCCTTACCTAAACTAGATCACTGTGACCTAATTTGCTCACTTGAGTGATTTTTGTATTTTCAACTATTTGTTTGTTACACCCACATTATCTTAGTCCATTTTTCTCTTTCACTCATGAAAATTAGTATGTTGGTGCATGTCAAGGAGAATAACTCAGCCACACTAAAAGTAGACCACTGTGACCTAATTTCAAAGCTTGGGAGACTTTTGTATTTTCAGCTGTCTATTCTATACACCCATAATTTCTTCAACCCTATTTCACCTACACTTATGAAAATTGGTTTGTGGGTGCATTTTAAGGAAAATAATTAAACCATACCAAAAATGGATCACTATGACATAATTTACATGCTTGAGTGACTTAAATATTTTCCGCAAATTTTCATGACACCCTAAATATATTAGACACTATTTCACCTTCAGAAAATTGATATGTGGATGCTTCTCAACAAGAGTAACTCAGTCATATGCAAACTAAGTCACTGTAACCTAATAGCATGCTTAAGTGACTTACATATTTTCTGATATTCACTCATTATACCCTCAATATCTGAGACCCTGTTTCACTTACACTCATGAATCCCTAATCAAAAAATTGTCAGTGGCCAAATGTATTGTTTTTATTGACATGAATCACCATCTGAAATTTTGGATCACTGTTATCGATCTTGGTGATCACTAGTGCCAACAAAGCAAATACATATCATTGGATTTTATTAATCAAAGCAATACTTGACAAGCTTTGAGATTTTTGTTGTGAATTAACTTGAGTGCTGAAGGAATAATACTGTTTTTCGTTAGAATCTGATTAGAAAAAAATGCATTTATTTATTTTCATTAACATGAAGGTAAATTGCATAAGACACACGGAGATACTATTTAAATTTGCACAGAATAAGGAGATGTCTATAAAGAATATTTTGCAAGTTCTTTTGAGCCACCTTTGAGAAAATGTTTCATTTGATGGTGTCAAACACCTTGGCTATAAACCTCTGTGGGCTCAATGCACTACCTCAGGTGATGTAGAATAGGCCCAATGCACTACCCCTGGGATGTTGAATATGCCCAATGCACTACCCCAGGGATGTAGAATAGGCCCAATGCGCTACCCCAGGGATGTAAAATAAGCCCAATGCACTACCCCAGGGATGAAGAATAGACCCAATGCACTACCCCAGGTATGTAGAATATGCCCAATGAACTATCCCAGGGATGTAGATTAGGCCTAATGCACTACCCCAGGGATGAAGAATAGACCCAATGCACTACCCCAGGGATGTAGAATAGGCCTAATGCACTACCCCAGGTATGTAGAATAGGCCCAATGCGCTACCTCAGGGATGTAGAATATGCCCAATGCACTACCCCAGGTATGTAGAATAGGCCCAATGCACTACCCCAGGGATGTATAATAGGCCCAATGCGCTACCCCAGGGATGTACAGTACAGCTCACGACTTAATCCCCTCCACTCTAGCTCCATGATAACACTCCGCGGTGGAGGCATAAATTGGCATAAATACCTACAAATCACCACCGCGTTTCGTCAGGCATTACTGATTGACATCTGAACAGCCAATGAATGAAGACCACCTATGGAAAGACGGAGACGTCAAGAGTGATTTATAACCGGATACCATTTGAAGAATCAGTCGTCTTTATTTCGATCATATTTGGACACTAAAAAAATAATTTCAAAAGGCTTGTATATTCATACACATTACTGTTTATAAAAGGTTGATCGACTTCTTTTGCAATAAGTTTATGATTTTAATTTATTTCAAAGAAATATGAACAAACTTATGCACTGACTAGACGAGAAGCACACATTGCTGAGCTTCTCAAGCAGAATAAATTTATCATTTTGTTCCAAAGGAAAGTAATTCTCGGAGATATGGACAATTAAAATCCAAATTGACATCCGCTTCTGCTCACCCCCCCCCCCACACACACACAACAAACCTAAAACACTGAATTTACACTGAAATGCAAACCGCGTGCTTAGTCTTTAAGCAGTAATAGCAGAGTCACGAGGCTGAATATTATGACTGCATGTGTACTGTAAGGGACTGACCATTTAATATATGGAGTTTATATGTTGTTTTGTTTTTTTCGACCGGGATATTTTTTGTTCTTTCATCACAATATTTATTTATTTTAAGTGAAATGTAGAACGGATTAACATCTACTACAAAAATCAGAGAAAGACAATAGTTTTCATGCATTTACGCCCCCCCTAAAAAATTCAATTGTCTCTCCCTAATAAAGACTAGACTTCAGCGGATGTTCTACAGAAATCAAGGCAGTGACCATTGTGAACACTGTTGTAAAATATTAACAAGGGTTTGCATCAAAGGATGATGTAAGTTTCATCTTGGGAACAATGTGTTTTTATCACACAAAGCCATCTGACTTGGCGCGTTGTACTTTACAGCCGCAATTATGGTCCCACCATTAACAACGGAAGTTTGATAATTGTTAGTAATTAATCTGATCTCGGCTTATTACCGAAATGAAAAATAATATGGAAAATTCTAAAATCTGAGATGTTCAGAGATTTTAATTTCCAACAAGTTTAGAGCATGGATGTATTGTCTCCACTTTTATCCTATTATTTGCTCATTTTTCTACAGCGAAAATATAAAAATAAAATATACTCTTTTAATTATTTTTACGCAGATATTAAAGAATGCAGTTTCCTGTTTGTGACTGTTAGAGCCTTTGGTTATTGAGCGTGTTTCTGTATGTGGTATATTGCTTTACAGCTAGAGAGCTCGAGTTACTGTGGCCCAGTGGATAAAATGTGCAACTCACACACACACTGGGTGTCTGCAGGGAGGGGGGGCATGTTATTAAAAAATAATAAATATATCCCTTTTATTTCGGCTCATACCCCCCCCCCCCCCCCCCCCCCCCCCCGAAAATTCCTGCGGATGCCCATGAACACACACATGACTTCAGAGTATGTGCTCGGGAGTTCCTGTGCAGTGGTTCTTTCTTTTTTGCTCCATAACGCTATAATTTCTAGCATGTTATTACTTTACTTTATCTTTGTGACTTTGGAGCGGTTACTTATTGAGACAAGAAATAAATTATTTTCTTTGAATAGTGTTGGGCATGTTTCTGTATATGGTATATTGCTTTACAGCTATATTTACTGTGGCCAAATGGATAGAGTGTGTGTCACACACACACATTTGATATTGGAGCAAGAGGTCGTGAGTTTGCAACCACCGACGGGAAAATTTGTTTCTTTTTTTCCCCCTCTATTACGCTATAATGTCTAGTACAGTATTACTTTTCTTAACACTTGCAAACTTTTCCAGATTTCAGTTTACGATAACTTGTGCAGTAGTGATTTGGATTCCATATTTTATGAGAGAGGGAGAGAGAGGGGAAGGGGAACTTTACTAAGAAGAATTAATGATCTAAAATTATTCATCTTATTTTTCTGTATTATGCATATTATGCAATAGGAAAACGAACAGAAAAGAAAAAGTTAAACATTAATTTCATCTGATGCGCAAGTTTGTCAAATCAATGGCACAGAAATCAAACCCGCAGAAGCATTGCTGTTGTACTTTTAGGTTAACAGTTAGCACATGAAATTAACACGTCAATATCAGCAGTGTTGATGGCTTCTCTTGTGCCAGGTTAATTACATGTGTCAACTACATGTATCTAGGATGACCTTTTGCGACCATTTGTGATTTTAAAAAAGCCCGCTACTTTGGTAATTAATGCAAATTAGTACGGTTTAAAATAAAATAACGATGTGAAATCTTAATAATGCTTTATTTAAGCGATTGGATGTCAGAAAAAAACGTACAATATGTGAATGAGTACTCATGCATGGAGTAACCATCGGAACTTGTTTCACTTCAGTCAGGTATGACGACAGCTTTGTTATTAATTTGTTCGATGTTTATCGTTCTTTTCATTGCAGGTACATGTAGTACAATATTGGATACCATGGTGTGTCCTTGGTCATGGTACTTTTTTACTCTAATTGCTTCAGCACTGTATAACCTACTTGTGTTGCTGTAACATGAAACCACAAACCAATCCGTGGCAATAAGATTTTGTGTGTAGTCTTTGTATTTTTTGCCCAGCTGAGAGCTTTGTAGACCCCCAAACATAATAAATTACCGTATTTACCGTATATATTGGGACAGGATAAAATAAATGAATTTTTTCCTGTCCCATAACTTATGGTTAAACATTTTTTCAACTAGATCATATGTCCCAAAACTTATGAACGGAAACAAATTGTGTTGAATTTGCCCCCCCCCCCCCCCCCGCAGCACTTCATGTTAAAATAAGGTATGTAAATTAAACGTTTATTTGATAATAAACTGAAAGAAACTAACCTTGTACTGTTCGCATTTATTCCTCTTTTTTGATCTTCATAAACAATTTATGCATAAAAGACACAAACGTATCCACTAACACATGGTCCGGTAATGTAGAGTACCGGTCGTGTGTATCGCTTATGTCAGGTAACAACATTGACACATTTTTTTATTGACGTGAATATAGGTGTCCTCAGAAGTTTGAATACCGGTATATTATCAAACTTAAAATTGGATCCAGCAAAATCACAAACAATAGAAAGAGAGAGACATAAATAACGACCGATTCCTTGAAGGCACCAGCAATTCACGCATGATCCGGTGTATGGTGCAAAATAACCAAGAGTGTATTATATCCAGGTTAACAATATAACAACATTTCGCAAATAAAAATCATTTTTAGGAAATACATTCACCGTAAGAGCAAATGACAATATTTTCGCTAGCATGGGATACAGAATGTATTCTTAAAAACAACTAATGCCGTGTATATTATTTACCCCGCAGACATCAATGCCTGTTTGTAACGGTTACGATTACAGATGGCAAACAAAAGAAGACCGGGTGGTGAATAAACACAGCTGGTAGCGAGCAATAAACTCATTGTTTCAACTTACCAGTAGGATATCAAATGCAAAGTTTATTTTATTACAAAGCAAGCAGACCCTTGAAGCCAACTTTGAATTCTTTTAAGTGTGCAGATTTTTTATATTCAAAGTCGGCAGACCAAGGGAAGCCGGCTTTGGTTTCTTTTAGCAGTATTCACAGGAATTTTGAAAATAAATTGAAACAGTGGAACAGCCGGGGTCTGTAAGTGACACTTTGAGCATACATTGTGAAATGTACTGGTATTAAAGGATTTGCCACAACTGAACAGGTGTCAATTGTGCGGCATGATCACAGGAAGTTCAAATAAATTCTGTCAGCTGAATATAGGACTCTACTTGGCAATGAACAAGTATTAACTCGGCGGCTCGATCAAAGGGTTGTGAAAACAAAGTGAGGCTGCCTTTACAAGCTAAGGGATTTGCACTGGCAGATAACTGAGGAAATATTACTTGGGAATTGGATCTGGCTTATGAAAAAGGCAAATATAAATCAACTCAAAACTTTTATTGCATCCAACAGTGTTTATACAGCAAAACAAAATATAATACAAGTACGGGTTGCTCCGACTTGCACGTATTTTAAAAGTACGTAGTGCAAACATCTAGTCTCCTATATTGCCCTTAGATTTATCAAATTTTGTTCTCCAAAAGTTTGCAGATAAGAAGACAAGTGTAAACAAACAACACTGACAGCGGTTTTTATTTTATTTATTTAATAAAATATAAGTTCTAGTGCATTTTTTTTACCAGCTAAGCATCGATATTATGATTTAAAAGGTGTCCCAAAACTTACGACTCGGAAAAAATGATCTGTCCCAGAACTTACAGTGCACAAAAAAATTACTTTAAAAATTAATTTATGGTGTCCCAACATATACGGTGTCCCAACATATACGGTAAATACGGTAGCTGTTTTGCCATTCAGGTTCTATCCTTTTGGGTACAGTCAAACCGGCCCTAAAGGTCACTTTTATTTAGTGGTCATCTGGTCGCAACAGCCATTCCCATTTCCTCCATAAAAGTCATGTACTATACATTCACCTACTTTTTGTGGTCATTGGCCACTTGTTTCCTAACTAAACAGTGGTTTCTTACTGCTTTAAGTGGTTACTCAATGGTGTCGCCAGTGTTTATGAAGTGGTTACTCAATGATGTTGCCTGTGTTTATGAAGTGGTTACTCAATGGTGTCGCCTGTGTTTATGAAGTGGTTACTCAGTGGTGTCACCTGTGTTTATGAAGTGTTTGTTTTCTCAAGAAAGGCATTGTTTGGGTAAGCAGATGTTATGTGAATTGATTTGTATATTCACTGTACTCAAATCAATATGTCAGTGTAACTTTTAAATTGGCTAATCACTGAATTATTATTTTAAAAATTAAAATAGAGCCATAGTATTGATTGGAATTTTGTTGCTGGGGTAAATACTCTAAGTAAATCAACATTCTTAAAGGCCCACCCCATTCCACTTCTTTTGAAGGGGGGTGGGGGCACTGATATGACTGTATTAAATGTATTCATAAGAAAAGATTAATAGAAACAAAATCAAATTCAGCTTTCAAACACAGCTCATTTCTGTTGGTTAGGTGTATTGCAGTTATTGTACATAATAAAAATGCTTAAGAATTAATGTAGTATGGAAAAAATCTGCATAATTCTGTATGCATGCAATGCATTGTGGTCCAAGAAAAAATGAACGAATGGTCAAATGTGTATACCAGATCTTCATTAAATATCTATCCATGTTTAAGATGAAAATGTTAAGAAGCATTTAATCATTAGGTTCCACTTTTTAATCCAAGAATAGATAATGGACCAACATTACAGTCACTATTCCATCTAAGATATTCTGTTGGTTCAAGGGGCCGAGTGGTCTAAGGCACTTGCCTTTACAGATCATTTACCTTTGTCCCCGTGAGTCTTGGCTCGACTAACGTGGGTATGTGAGAAAGCTTGTCAGTAGCCTTCCATTGGTTGGTGGTTCTTCCTGGGGGTATTCACTGGTTTATCTTCCACCAAATATACTGGCTGCCATCTATAACCTATCATGTGCTGAAAAATGGTGTTAAAGCCCACAAAAGCAAACAATCTGTTGGTTCAAAATTTTCAAGGAATTATATGTCAAATTCTGCAATAACACAAGTGATGATGAAAACTTCTGCACATTTGATAGGAAATACATAATGGGAAGTGTTTCAACATAACAGGCATCGTAAGTCTTTGAACAAAGATGAGCTGTCAGTCATTGGGTTGAAATTTTCTATATTTGGCCAAGGTCTGTTGCTTGGCTGACTCCAGCTGCAATACACAAGCAGCTGAGCAAGCAACCTTCTTAGCTACAGTACAGCTCACGTGATTTTTCGGAACGCCGCGCATTGCGGTGGGGGTGGAGAGTGAGTGGAGAGGATTAAGAAAAACCCCTCCACCATCACTCCACGCGTCCTGACGGAGTTGTCGCGGAGAATAGCCCTGCACACCACGCTTTCTTGCGGAGTCGCATCCGATCACCACCGCGGAGTGGACATGGTCTCAATAATATGGGCGTGGTTTACTGTTTATTACCCATGCAAGCAGAGGTTGAGAGAGAGAGACGGGGGGGGGGGCACCGATTTATCTACATCGTTATCCCTCTGGGGAGCAATTTGCTAACTTTTTGATACTGAAAAAAACGTAGTAATTCAGTTAATTATAAATATTTCCTTGTTCTAACGAAGATAATGTATGATACATAGTGCCAAATAATATTTAAGATGATGATAACGTAATGACAATGCCTCGTAAACTGTATTAATACTACATTTTGTGCAATGAGTCTAATTTATTTTTCTTCAATACTATGCTATCGGAATCTAAACATGCATTCATATCCTTATTTCTTTTTCAGTAAACGCAATACAAAATTGTAATGATCATATGAAAGTCAGTGATATCGTACTACCTGCAATGAAAAGAACGATAAACATCGAACAAATTAATAACAAAGCTGCAGTCATACCTGACTGAAGTGAAACAAAATCGCACAAGTTCCGATGGTTACTCCATGCATGAGTACTCATTCACATATTGTACGTTTTTTTCTGACATCCAATCGCTTAAATAAAGCATAACTAAGATTTCACATCGTTATTTTATTTTAAACTGTACTATTTTGCATTAATTACCAAAATAGCGGGGTTTTTTTAAAAATCACAAATGGTCACAAAAGGTCATCCTAGATACATGTAGTTGACACGTGCAAGTAACCTAGCACAATAGAAGCCATCAGCACTGTGTGTTTTCTTTGATATTGATGTGTTAATTTCATGTGCTAACTGTTAACCTAAAAGTACAACAGCAACGCTTCTGCGGGTTTGTTTTCTTTGCCATTGATTTGACAAACTTGCGCATCAGATGAAATTAATGTTTAACTTTTTCTTTTCTGTTCGTTTTCCTATTGCATAATACAGAAAAATAAGATGAATAATTTTAGATCATTAACTCTTCTTAGTAAAGTTCCCCCCCCCCTCTCATAAAATATGGAATCCAAATCACTACTGCACAAGTTATCGTAAACTGAAATCTGGAAAAGTTTGCAAGTGGTAAGAAACAGAAACATGCTCAATAACCAAAGGCTCTAACAGTCACAAACAGGAAACTGCATTCTTTAATATCTGCGTAAAAATAATTAAAAAAGTATATTTTATTTTTTTATTTTTGCCGTAGGAAAATGAGCAAATAATAGGATACACATGGAGACAATACATCCATGCAAAATGCTCTAAACTTGTTGGAAATTAAAATCTCTGAACATCTCAGATTTTAGAATTTTCCATATTATTTTTCATTTTGGTAATAAGCCAAGTTCAGATTAATTACTAACAATTATCAAACTTCCGTTGTTAATGGTGGGACCATAATTGCGGCTGTAAAGTACAACGTGCTAAGTCAGATGGCTTCGTGTGATAAAAACACACTGTTCCCAAGCTGAAACTTACATCATCCTTTGATGCAAACCCTTGTTAATATTTTACAGCAGTGTTCACAATGGTCACTGCCTTGATTTCTGTAGAACATCGCTGAAGTCAAGTCTTTATTAGGGAGAGACAATTGAATTTTCCAACCATGGGAAATGGGGGGGGGGGTAAATGCATGAAAACTATTGTCTTTCTCTGATTTTTGTAGCAGACGTTAACCCGTTCAATATTTCACTTAAAATAAATAATTACTGTGATGAAAGAACAAAAAATATCCCGGTCGAAAAAAAGCAAAACAACATAAACCCCGTATATTAAATGGTCAGTCCCTTACAGTATACATGCAGTCATAATATTCAGCCTCGTGACTCTGCTATTACTGCTTAAAGACTAAGCAGGTGGTTTGCATTTCAGTGTTTTAGGTTTGTGGGGGGGGGGGTAAGCAGAAGCGGATGTCAAATTTGGATTTTAATTGTCCATATCTCAGAATTACTTTCCTTTGGAACAAAATGATAAATTTATTCTGTTTGAGAGGCTCAGCAATGTGTGCTTCTCGTCAAGTCAGTGCATAAGTTTGTTCATATTTCTTTGAAATAAATTGAAATCAAAAACTTATTGCAAAAGAAGTCAATCAACCTTTTATAAACAGTAATGTGTACTGAATATACAAGACTTTTGAAATTATTTTTTTATTGTCCAAATATATGATCGAAATAAAAACGACTGATTCTTCAGATGGTATCCGGTTGTAAATCACTCTTGACGTCTCAGTCTTTCCATAGGTGGTCTTCATTCACTGGCTGTTCAGATGTCAATCAGTAATTTCGACTAGCCCCTCCACGGTGGAGTTTAAATCGACGTGCCTGCCGAAACGCGGTGGTGATTTGTAGGTATTTATGCCAATTTATGCCTCCACCGCGGAGTGCTATCGCGGAGCTAAAGTGGAGGGGATTAAGTACCCCACCGCGATGCGCGGAGTTCCGAAAAATCACGTGAGCTGTACTGTATATGTAAGCAAAAACTTCCTAGATGAAAAATAGATTGAGGGAAATCCCAAGGAAATCTATGAATGAAACCCTTTCAAGCAGAATTTCTGGATGATAAATGAATATGCTGAACTCTTTGAAAAGGAAATGATGCCAATTGCCTGACAATTTACCCCCCAAAAGGAATTTTAAAAAGCTAATTTTTGTAAAGGCAATAGACTGAAGATTTATTTTAGAATAAAATTGATAATCAATGATATTATTTGATGTGCAATATTTGTTCAGAACAGCCATTCAGAGGTCACCTGTGTTAAGTGGCCAGTTTTGATTTTTTCCATTGGTGGCTGTTTAAGACAGGTTTGACTGTATTTGTGATGTCATATATAAAATATATAGGGCCTTCTGGGGCCGAGATATTTCCGCATGGAAGGAGACTTCATATTTTTGGGGGGAAAAAAAGTCCAGGTAAGGAAGCAGGTAATTTTACAACAACTTAGTCATTGTCTCAAACAAATAAACATTATAGGATGTAAAAGGTTATCAACAACAAATAAACATTATAGGATGGAAAATGTTATCAACAAGTGTTGAGAATAAATGTTAACATCAAATTCACAGAAATTAAAACATTTTTATTCCCAGGGAGTGGATTTTATCTTTAAAACATTGCTATAGCTATCCTATTTTCAGAAAGGTATAGTGTATTTAAGTTATACTGAAGTAGTGTATAGTGTATTTAAGTTATACTGAAGTAGTATAGAGTCAATGTATAGTCTAGGTTGGTCCAAATACTGCCACTTTTCCAGATTTGTTCACCTAACTTTTATTAATGTTACTAACAGGGTTCTCAGTAGATGCATATCCTTGGGTTTTGATGCTTGGAATTTAAATATGACCCGTTTCTGATGCATGGAAATGCCAACCTGTACGTTTTTATGATACACGTTGATTTGGACTGGAGCATTAGTCTTAATCACCCTTGATTTGCCTCCAGCATAACTTCCTACTGAGTGTGCACTGTCCATAACAAATTTATTATATGCACCAGTGACTGAAATTTGCTAGACTACTTTTTACACTTTATCAGCCAATAATATCGCACCTATGTAAAATCAATATGAACTGGGCGGAGCTAAGAGGTCACTGATGTCACACGTAGGTGGGCATAATTGAATCAAGGTTAGATTGTTTTGAGATTATCTTTGATGTTTATGATAGTTAGAGGAAGAGGGAATCAATTATAATCAATTGAACAAAACTGTGGAAGATATGGTGGCTTGCAAAGCCAGTTGTCAAAGGTTAGTGGACAAACTTTAATTGTGTTTTATTGGTGATTAATTTGTTTCAATCGGTTTAATGTAAAAAATTCAGGTATTTTTATTAATGTATCATTCAGTAAGAATTTACTGGACATTAAGCTTAGTGATTTATTTTGTGCTTTGGAATTACTCAAGATTGAATAATGAGATGGAATAATTTTGTTATATTAGATGTATTTGTAAACTGTTAAATCACAATGGCTCAAGAAGTATATGTTCTTTTCTCTCAGTCTCAGAAACAACTTGCGAGTAATGATCATTCTGCCCCTCAGACTCCAAAGAAACAGGACGTTAGTAACAATTCTGAGGAGAAGGAGAATAAATCTCTCAAAGTTGTAAGAAAATTTAAGGAAGAGTGGAAAAGTGAATTTGCGTGGGTTAAAAGTGTTGTGAAAGATGGAAATACAGTAACAATACATGACTGATGTAAGGACACTGGAAAATCAAACCTGTTTTTCATTGAGAGCAGTTCCAATCTTCAAAAATAAAGTATAAAATAATCCTTTTTCTGTTTAAAATATACCAAATATAAACACAGTCATATGTAATTAGAAACACTTACACCAAAATCAGTAATGGCCATGTCTGTCTTACTTTCTGCTTGTCTGTTTCTTACAAAATACTGTGCAAGTGTTTTACTTTATTCAGCATGTGACAAGTAATCTTAAATATCAGTTTGCGCCATGAATAACAAACAATCCCAGCTGTGAGCTCATGGTTCAAAAGCAAATGACTACAGAGTATTGAGATTTCAGTTTTGACTCTTTAGATTTTCATTTTGACTCTTGAGATTATGGGGTCAAGGGTCAAATGACTCTTCAGTTTTTAAATCTATTGAGAACCCTAAGTTCAAATAAGTGTACATATATCAGTATTTACAAGGTTATATTCCAAATTATTTCAGTCAAATAGCAGTTACATGTAAACCTTTTGGTATGTGCCCTTTTAGGCCAGATTACAAAGAAATTCAGTCATATGGATTACTGATGTCTGTCTGTCTGTCAAGAATCAACACTTAGGATTAGTGTAAAAATTTTTGTAGTTACTTTTGCTTGGTGTTTAGATGTGTTGTGTGGAGTACTATCAGCACTCAAAGAAAAAAAATTCCCACACAGGCCCATGGCATCTGACTTTTTAAAAAATCACAAGCCCAGACTCAAATTCCACTAACCTCCATGTGCCTGAAAGGGCCCTATTTCTTAAAACTATTAATTTGACACAACGTTGAAATTGCTGTACTTTCAGTATAAAAAGAAATAAACAAAAATCATATTAAATTTACTCATGTTTTATTCGCCTCTCAAAATATTTAATATAAAGCAATGTTTTTCTCAAGGTCCTGATGCCAACCATTGTCCAGTTGCTGCTGTGCTCAAAGAATTTTTCAGACACAAGTCCAGGGCAAGTCTCTAAAAAAATCACTTGCCCTGAATTAAAATCCACTTGCCCGAGAAAGCCATATTTTTTACTATTATTTTGACACACCCACCCCATGCAGAAAAATTAAATGGTCGGTCCCTTATACTTGTGATTTTGGTCACTGAACCCTCATTCACATTCTGCTGAAGAGTGACTCACAACCAATGAGGTTTCCAGCAATTTCACAATTTCTATATGTTCAGGTGGTAAATTCTGAATAATTGCGGCATATACATCTGCTCTTGCAGTTTCTGATTGTATGCCTTCAGGTCGATATACAGTCTGTATTTCATCATGATCTCTATGTAGGGATAAGTATTCAGAGGCCTTGGAGTACTTTTGTTTTGTGAATGCTGCACAAATCTCCATGTTTCCCTATCAAAGTTGAAACTAGAAATGAAGTCGGAGAGGCATTGATCTTTTTTTAATATCAATCAGTAAAAACAGTAGCTTCAATTTCGTAATTAGTTTGTGTGAAAGTACTAAGGATGTCTAACAATTACAGAAAACACTCACTCCTTATCAATAAAATCAGCAGCTACCAACTCTTTGAACTAAATGGATTTCAATATAATGTAATTATCTCAGTTCCTTTAGGGTGAAAAAAAACATTGTGTTGGGAGCTTTTATAAGTCCCTAATCCCCTAGCTTGGCTTAATTGTGAAACAATTGCATAAGTCAGGGGTGTCAAACTCATTTTCTATGGCGGGCCAGAGTTGATATAAATAATATTAAATAATTAGTCTGGCGCGCCCAATGACGCCCGCTGGCCATGTGTTTTACACCCCTGGCATAGGTACTACTGGATATATTTAACCAGCAATGCATTACAAAGTTAGCATGAGCAAGGGACAGCTTATTATTATTCATACTGTACAAGTGAGCGTTAATTATAGGTAACCAATGAAATAAGGCGAACAGAAATAGTGCTGTTCCCCATTCACAGGTCACGTACTGTTCCCCATTCACAGGTCACGTACTGTTCCCCATTCACAGGTCACGTGCTTCGCTTTGTACACACAAAGTTTATAGCTTTTGATACACTTAAGCAGATGATCTTCATAATGTGGAGGGATTTACAGATGGGTTCCAGCAGGGAGCTGAGTATTAATAATTTACCAGTGTCTTTCAAAAACTTCAAAATAAAAATGCAGCATTTCGTGAGCAGGCTCAAGATTTATTTCAGGCAAATTAGATAACTCTTTTTTGGGGACAGCCCCAATGTGAAACTTACTTAGAATATGAGAGGGGCCTGATCTAGATTTAGAGGGGTCCCAGGTATCGGGCTATCAGAATTTTTTAGATCTGACTATACCCTTGAATGAAATAGGGTCACTGTGACCAATTTTCCACAGTCCAGTGATCTTGGTTGACCTATGCTTTTTGCACATTTTTTTAGTTTCTCCCCTAATCTTTCATTTCTAGAATAGACCCTGATTTTGATGACTATGATTTATAACAAGTTGGATTACTATGATGAAAAATCAATTTGTATTGGTAACTTGCTGGTCTGTTAGTCGTTATTCATAAAGTAGGAGAGAGAGATAATTTAAGCTACAAAAATAGATTTGGTAGCTTGTATGATACATAAAGATGTCAAGGGGTACTCGGGTACCCGCCCATTGATAATTATCCAGGTAATAAAATGAGCCATAGGGTACCCATTTAATTCATGTAAAAAACACCGCCAAGTTCAGATTGACGATTATATCTGCTGACATCAGGAGCAACCATACGTGCTGGCCTATAAGTCAACACTTTTGACCAGGAAGTCAATATGTAAACAAAATGTTTTTTCTTTTTTGTGAAACTTACATGAGTAAGCAACTGGCATTTCATATTATTAGTTAATCATTATGCAGTACCGTATTCAGAGAGGATAGTACAGCAATTTAAAATCAGTTACTTCAGGTTTGTACACATTTACCATAATACAAATTTCGATCGGGTGCCGGAGTAAATGATCATTAGGATTGACGGGTACCAGGTAGTTGTTTACTAAAATTTTGACAGCTTTAATGATACATTCATATTTGTATAAGAGGAAAAAATATACATAAGATGCATTGAAGTCAAATAATGTATAAAATAAAAAATGAATATTTTAGTAAATTAAAATAAAAAACTTTTTTAATGAAGAACAACAGAAATTTATTGGCATGAACTTAATATTCATATCAGGGAAAAAGCTAATAATAATTCTGAACTTTATTAAATTCCTGATTTTGATTAAATCATACATTTTATTATATCTTTTATTGACAAATGAAGTAAATAATTTGGTTAGATATTTGGCAACAATAATTTGATTCACTGTTGATTGGTCATTTTCTTTGGAATTGCATTAGGGAATTTCTAATTGGACAACCAGATGATTTTGCTGGCTGGTTATCTGCTGGGCAACCATGCTTTTTGAAACATTTTAAACCCCGAATATATATTTGCGTAGCCTAAGCTTATGTAGCCCAGGTTAGCCTAGGTTCATACAGCCTAGGTTTTTGTATAGCTCAGGTTTGTTTAGCCTAGATTTGTTTAGCCTAGGTTCATTTAGCCTAGGTTTATATAGCCAAGGTTTGTATAGCCTAGGTTTGTTTAGCCTAGGTTCATACAGCCTAGGTTTTTGTATAGCCTAGGTTTGTTTAGCCTAGATTTGTTTAGCCTAGGTTCATTTAGCCTAGGTTTGTATAGTTCAGATTTGTTTAGCCTAGGTTCATACAGCCTAGGTTTATATAGTCAAGGTTTGTATAACCCAGGTTTGTTTAGCCTAGGTTTGTATAACCCAGATTTGTTTAGCCTAGGTTCATACAGCCTAGGTTTGTATAACCCATGTTTGTTTAGCCTAGGTTCATACAGCCTAGGTTTGTATAGCCCAGGTTTGTTTAGCCTAGGTTTGTTTAGCCAAGGTTTGTATAGCCAAGGTTTGTTTAGCCAAGGTTTGTATAGCCCAGGTTTGTTTAGCCTAGGTTTGTTTAGCCTAGGTTTGTATAGCCAAGGTTTGTTTAGCCAAGGTTTGTATAGCCAAGGTTTGTATAGTCCAGATTTGTGTAGCCTAGGTTCATACAGCCTAGGTTTGTATAGCCCAGGTTTGTTTTACCCAGGTTTGTTTAGCCTAGGTTTGTTTAGCCTAGGTTTATATAGCCAAGGTTTGTATAGCCTAGGTTTGTTTAGCCTAGGTTTATATAGCCAAGGTTTGAATAGGCCAGGTTTGTTTAGACTAGGTTCATACAGCCTAGGTTTGTATAGCCTAGGTTTATATATCCTAGGTTCATACTGCCTAGGTTTGCATAGCCTACATTTGTCTTTTTATATATGATGATAGTACAAATTTTCACCACCACTTTTTCAGGTTTGTTCATCCTGACTTTTTGCCCTACCCAATCTGGAACAGAAGAGACAGAATAAGAGAGAAACTTGAGAGGGAAGATATGTTGAAGAGGAGGGCAGTACTTGATATTCCAGAATTCTATGTGGGTGAGATTTTAGGAGACAACATGTCAAATTTGAAGTTCCCTCTCCAGTTTTTCAAGAAAATCTCCCCCCAAAGTGGGGATGAGTGATTGTTAGTATGTATGCTTGAATATGTACTATCTTGTAACCCACACAACACCACTAGGGATTTCATTATGAGAATTTAAGACTGAAAATGCAAGTAGATGTGCCTTTTTAGCTAACCTGGTGGTAAGATCCTATGAGGATCCTTCGTCCATCATCTGTTCACAATTGTTATTTACAACTTCTCAAAAACCGCTTTGCACATAATTTTGCAGGGAACATTCTATCATTAAGGCTTTCAGATTTGTTCAGTTGATGCTGATCCATCATCCAATATGGCCACCATGATTATAAATAGAAAAACCTTTGAACAACTTCTCAAAAACTTGTTCAGCATAATTTAACCAAATTTTGCGGAAAGCATCCTGGCATAGAGTTCTTTTATATTTGTTCACGGGATGCCAATCTACTGTCAAAAATAACCGCTGTTGCTAAAAATAGACAAGCAATATTGGATGCTCTGCTACATTTAATTTATTGTTGGTTCAAAAAAAAAGAAACTTTTTTTTTTAAAGGGGCAGGGGGTAGGAAAAGTATATCAGGTAATCTATTTAAAGTAGTATGATTCTTGTAATTGTCGATTATGTGTGAAATTTTGCTTTAGTAAGACTACTTATTCCCTATGAAGAGGAGGATACAGTGACCTACTTTTCAGGCTGCATTAATCATAGGTACCTGGTACATCTTTCTGACTTGCTTGCATGGCCAATCATAAGTACCCAATGCATCTTTCTGACTTGCTTGCATGCCCAATCATAAGTACCCAATGCATCTTTCTGACTTGCTTGCATGCCCAATCATAAGTACTCAATGCATCTTTCTGACTTGCTTGCATGCCCAATCATAAGTACCCAATGCATCTTTCTGACTTGCTTGCATGCCCAATCATAAGTACCCAATAAATCTTTCTGACTTGCTTGCATGCCCAATCATAAGTACCTGATACATCTTTCTGACTTGCTTGCTTGCCCAATCATAGATACCCGATACATCTTTCTGACTCACTTGCATGCCCAGGCTGGACAGGTTAGTAATATCGCAAGTTCCCTCCCTAACAGGTCTGTTGAAGATATATGTGACTGAAGTAAATCTTACATGCCTAATGTATCAGAAATAAAGTTATTTCCAAAAGTTTCTTAATGCAGATCAAGTGAAATTTAATTCAAATGTGAATCATGCTGGTTAAGAATTTCTGAAGCAACATAGATATATAGGTCAGTATATAAAACATATTGGTGTGTGCCAATAATTCACGTGTAACAATTTAATTAGGCATGGGTCCGTAATTGTCATCTTCTTAGCTAACTGAAACTGCTGTAACAAAAAGCTGGTATTACCCGCCTTGATGTGTGAAGCAGAAAACTCTAAGCAACTTCTCAAAAACCACTGGACAGAATTTGACAGAAAGTATCCTAGCATAAAGGCCTTTAAGTTTTGTACAAAATGATGCCAATTTACCATCAAACATAACCTCAGTTACTAAAGATATAAAAAAAACTTTAAACAAATTCTAAAAACAAAACAAACAAAATTGGACCACATTTGACAGAAGACATCCTAGTCTAAAGGGCTTACAAATTTATACAAATGATACCAATCCAATATGACTAGTATTACTAAATATAGAAAAACCTTTGAACAATTTCTCAAAAATTGCTTAACAGAATTAGACCAAATTTAAAAGAAAGCATTTTTGCATGAAGGGCTTTCATATTTATACAACTGATGTCAAGCCACCTTCAGGTATGAACACCATTTTAAAAAAATAATTTTTTTTTAAACAACAACATCTCAAAAACTGCTGAACAGAAATTAACCAAATTTGACAGAAAGTATTCTGGCCTAAAGGACTTTCAAGTTTGTATCAACTTTAACACTGTGAGTCAGAAGTTTTTTTTATGTGAAATCAGTTAAGAAATTTTATGATGATGTGCCTACTACCAGAGAAAATCTTGGACATTTTGAGGGAATGCGGTATGTATAACAAATTTTGACTCTACATTTTAAGGATTTTATATTTTGTTCCTTTATTTTTAATTTTATATGCCTTTTATAGACTTCTAACATCTTTACATTTTATCTCTTATCTTGTTGTACTGCATGTTTTAATCAGCACTATATAGCCATTATTGTGTGGATGGACCATTAAACCAACTATTTAAATACATGTACAAATTATGCCATGATGCCATCAAAGATAGCAGCCATTACTAAACATAGAAAAACCATTAAACATTCTTTTGTGAAAAACACTGAACAGAATTGGACCAAATTTGACAAAATTCATACTGTCATTAAGAGCTTTCAGTTATATTCTAATTTGCCATCGGATATGGTCACTGTTACTAAAAATGGAGAAACCTTGAAACAACTCTTTCTCAAAAACCACTAAACAGAATTTGATCAAATTTGACAGAAAGCACCATGATGTGAAGAACTTTCAAATATGTACCATTGTTGTTGATCCACCATCAAATATAAAAAAAAAAATAAATAAAAACAATTGTTTCTTTTTTGACATATTTGATCAACAGTGTTTCAAGACATTTTTTAGAGAAAGCATCCTACTGACTCAGATTTCTTGGCCAACTGTTCCTGCATTTGGATATTAGGCAAATGCCAGCCAGGTGAAATATCTTGGACCCACTTTGACCTCTTGTTTGTAAATCATTGTCCTGATGAGTAGGGCTAAAGTGATTGGGTAGTGGGATTTACAGGGATACTTGCTTAGAAATGTTTTTGGGAGTTTTGATTATGTTTTCCTGTTCTCGTTTTTTTCTATGTATTCATCCATATGGTATGCCAACTTTTCTTTTTGTTACACCCACAAGATGGGAGCATCTATCATTTGGGTTGTCTGTGTGTGGGTGGGTGTTTTTGATTCCATCTCTTAATGTTTTAACTTTCTCCCCATACTGTTGTTGTCCCATGGGATACATCATGTATCCCCTCTTTCCCCATTCAGCTTTGTACCATGGTTTACATCTTACTCCCCCTTTCTCCCCATACTGTTGTTTCCACAAGGGTTACATTTTACTCTTCCTTTCTCCCCAAAATGCAATTGTCCAATGGGTTACATCTTACTCTCTCTTTCTCCCCATGCTGCTGTTGTCCCAGGGTTTACATCTTACTCTCCCTTTCTCCCCATACTGATGTTATCCCATGGTTTACATCTTACTCTCCCTTTCTCCCCATACTGCTGTTATCCCATGAGTTACATTTTACTCTCCCTTTCTCTGTACACTGCTGTTATCCCATGGGTTACATCTTACTCTCCCTTTCTCCCCATACTGCTGTTATCCCATGGGTCACATCTTATTCTCCCTTTCTCCTTATACTGCTGTTATCCCATGGGTTTGTTTTAGAAGCAGTAATTACTGCAAAACATTATTAATTATAGTTGACAGATTGAACTTTTAATGATCTAACAAGGCTTTTCAAGGATGCTTGCTAAAAGATTTAATTGTCAAAGACAAAATATATTAAAAAAATCTTTCCTTTTTTTTCCAGGGACTATAATGGCAGTGACAATTGCAGATAAAAATGCTCCAGGCAAACAGAATCGATTTGTTGGAATCTGTATCGACAGAGCAGGCCATGGTCTTAATCATTACTTTGTCCTGAGGAATGTTATTGATGGACAAGGTATGCCACATTGTTTTCGATGTTTTGTACTTGTATCTTTCTTTTTTATTTCATATGCCCCAAACAAATTGAAAATGATGATGGAAATTTCAGCTGATCTCTACTTAGGGACAGTTTGTTTCATAAGTCAGATTAAGAATATATATCTAGCCGTTTTTTTATTTTACTCTGCTTATTTTACCCTTAATCTCTGAATATAGAGAGCCATGCACAAAATAATTTTTACCTAATTTCACACCTCATACTTTGTTGAAATAGAACACTTTTGATTCATTCTTATGTGTCATAAAATTGAGTTCTTCATTTAAAGAACCAATACTTGATTCTATTCTTTCCATGTTTTAGTACAAACTATTAGGGATTATTACCCAGACAACCCGCAATAATTACATCCCATTGATATCTAGTCTTGTAAGAGTTTTCCAACATCAGAATATTTTGTACAGAGAAGCCAGATCAAAGGTAAACAATAATGAGTGTCAGTAGTGGCGATTAACCATTGAATACAGAGAGGCAAGTGTCATAACAAACACAGTAGTGCTGGATACCCATTGAACACTGAGAGGCTGGTGTCATAACAAACACGAAAGTGGTGAATAGTCACTGAGAGGCAAGGGTCATAACAAAACATGGTAGTGGTGAATAGCCATTGAATATGAGAGGCAAGTGTCATAACAAATACAGTAGTGGTGAATATCCATTGAATGCTGATAGACAAGGGTCATAACAAAATGCAGAAAGTCTGATTACCTAAAATGTTGCCATGAAACTGCATAATGTTTTATTTTATCTTGTCACTCACTTAAAAAGTTGTTGCCAATTGGACACATCAATATGGCTAGTTGCATTAGTAATTAAGGATGCAATTGTTAGCTCTGGGGCAACAGAGTACTCATCACTCATTTGCAGTGCAATCAGCTGATTTAGACCATGAGATATATAAGACATTGCAACTGAAATGAAGATCAATCCCAGAAAAGGAATTTTCTTAAAAGGACTAATGCACCTTAAGATAGACATTAGTGATAGTAATCTCTCAGATTGGAAGGCTGAGGAGTCGGAGCCAAATCAGACTGTCAACTTCCAATGCTGAATGTAATGTGACTTCTTGCCTGTCTAACCAGACTGTCAACTTCCAATGCTGAATGTAATATGACTTAATGTCTGCCTAACCAGACTGTCAGTTTCCAATGCTGAATGTAGTGTGACTTCTTGCCTTTCTAACCAGACTGTCAACTTCCAATGCTGAATGTAATGCGACTTCTTGCCTGCCTAACCAGACTGTCAACTTCCAATGCTGAATGTAATGTGACTTCTTGCCTGCCTAACCAGACTGTCAGCTGCCAATGCTGAATGTAATGTGACTTCTTGCCTGCCTAGCCAGACTGTCAGCTTCCAATGCTGAATGTAATGCGACTTCTTGCCTGTCTAACCAGACTGTCAACTTCCAATGCTGAATGTAATGCGACTTCTTGCCTGTCTAACCAGAATGTCAACTTCCAATGCTGAATGTAATGTGACTTCATGCTTGTCTAAACAGACTGTCAATTTCCAATGCTGAATGTAATGCAACTTCTTGCCTGTTTAACCAGACTGTCAACTTCCAATGCTGAATGTAATGTGACTTCTTGCCTGCCTAACCAAACTCTCCAAGCTTAAGAATTACTTGTTTCCATGGACTCAGATAAACTAGAAATGGACCCACTAATTTTGTCTGAAATAAAGGTCAAATGGGTCTGAACATTTTTGGTGGACATGGCCAGAAAAATCTATAATGCCACCCCTGGGTCATTTTGTCAGACACTATGACTCACAGAGTCATATAAGTTGGTATTTAGATGTATTGTTATGACTAGGGGTAATGTAACAAAAGAAAAGACAAACAAGCTTTCAAGATTTAAAATAAAATTATTTAATTTCCTAAAATATTAAATATTTCAACAAACAATCAAAGTGAAAGAATTAAAAATAACTTATAGTATAGAATATCCTTAAAAGTCCTAAATTGTTCTAAAGTTCACTGATCCGGAAGTTAATCCAAATATTCTGAATGAAGTAGATTCCGAATGAAACCTTTACTGTACTGATGTGTTAATAAGAATCAATTATATCCAAGTTTTATAAATTCCAAATAGTCCTTGTGAGTATGGAATAACACAAGTTCTAGAAATGTTTCTGATAATTCCACAGAGCTGTATAATTACTAAAGTTGAAGAAACAGTACTAATCCAGAATGCACTGTATGATAATATATATCACTGAAACAGAATATCTGCACACAAAATGAACCAAATTCGTTAATGACCTCTCAGGCTGTCAAACTCTGCTAGGAATGCTAGAATGCTGCTATAAATCATATTATATAGTCTCTTAATACGCAGAATTGAAATAAAAACCCATTTAATCCTTCTAGAAACAACCTTCTCCAAACCAATCAGAAACTAGGTTATGCGTGACATCTCTCAAGTACAAGTGTACTAACGTTTTTAAGAGTCAATAAAGTATTGACTCATAGAATCTAGGTCAGAAGTTCGTACCTTCACGTGCTGGATCATGTGACATACTAATGTTTCAGTGAAATATCGATCCAATTTACCGTATGTGTACTCACGGCAAGACGACAGCTGTTAGACTAAGAACAGAGATCACAAACTAATAAACTATACCATTATTAAAAGAAAAATGATATATAATTCCATAACAGTATTATGTGAAGTACTACACCTTTTAGCAAAAAGTAGGTCACAGAACTATATTTCATGATCCAGTTATTTTGGTTAACCTATTCATTTAATTCATTTTCTTGGGTACATTTGCCTTAGCAGTCACACAAGTTGGCATGTAATTGCATCAAGAGCACTTCATCAAGAGTACTTGAGGTTTTCAGTTTTTGAGAGATTTAAAGAGAGAGAACTAAAGCTTTCATATCTTGTCTTATTTAAAGTGTGCTTTAATGAAATTGCAAATTCAGATAATAGCATTGAATTTTAAATAAATTTAAAAACAACTGCAGTAAGTATAAATATATAGTTGTAAAATATTTGTCAGCAAAATTTTATTTCTAATTTAATTTCATTCAAATAAAGATTATACAGATATAACCACCAGTGTAGGTGTTGACACATCAGTGGTGGTTGTTTCTTTTGTCTGACTCAACAAGAACAATGTCACAGCTTGTAAGGGGTGCAAATGTCTGTCGGTGTAAAAATTCTGAACCTGGATTATCATGCAAAAGGGCTTTTGACTGTATGAATTTAGTGGCAGCTTGAAAATAATTGATTTTCAAATCCATTGATGAAATGTGTATGTGTTTTGTTCCATTTTCATTTATCATTCATTATTCTGTGGTTTGCATTTGATCTCTCCATTTTCATCAAAATGCATTTATCATTTCTGCATTTTATTTCGTTTGCATTTATTCTGCATTCTGTTTGTGTTCATTCTGCATTCTATTTTCATTTTAATAGTAAATTTACCAATTTCAAGGTCTGTATATCTCATGCTTCAGTGATTTGTAGTCGTCTTTGGGTTGAGCTCAGTTTCTCTAGGATTTGCATTTAGGTCATTTTCTCATACACTATTACTGATTGCATATCTGCCAACCATTGTGCTTTTGGCATAATCATTCTGCTTTTTTTCACCTAATTACATCTTACACTTGCCTGTATATAGATTAAGATTTTTTGGTACATTAAAAAAAAATAAAACCATAAAAAGTTGTGTTTGTTATTTTTATTATCATGTCTGTAATCCCACACATCATATAAATCTGAGAATATTCTAAAAAAGAAGACTGCTGCATAAGAATAGCATAAGAATACATTTGTCATAGACCTCCCTGTACTTTCCTTATTTTCTATTTATAGCAGCTGTATATGGCACATTTCCAAAAAAAACAGGTTTCATCAATTTGAAAACTTGTCTCACAGATTCATTATATTATTACACAAAATTTGTTAGCGGACCAGTCTATACTAAAAAAAAATTCGGCAGATGTTAAATGAAACAGGCCTTATCGATGTGACTCTCTAATTTTATATGACTAAAAAATGTTAGAGAAAAGGGATCTTTTTAAACTTTAAAACATGTCAGATCATAAAAAGACAAATCAATAGTGCTTTACAAATTTAGAAAGAAGAACATAAGAGGGGTAATACAGCACTCAGGTTGAGCACATGGTAATGATCATTGCAGAATTTGTGGAGTTGACTTTATGATCACTCAGCAAAAGTTAGACATGTAGACTAGTTAAAGTGAGTGTTGTGTATATATAATTTGTCAATATGTTTTAGCAAAACTATTTTTCATACAGTTTATTGTAATTATGGCATGTAATATATAGATTACACTTTTTATGTTCAGATTACGCTTTTTTGATACTTTGGTTACGCTTATACCTCTGTGGGGGGTTGGCAGGTGTGTGGTTGAGTAACATTTAGATGGGTCAGTCTGTGGTTCAAAAGAACAGAAAATCTTCTAAGATTGGTTGGTACCACATGAATAAAAAATGAATTTTCATTATTTGTTGATTGCAACCTGTCCATACCACCATTTACAGTTTTTCTTGTTTAATTTAATTAAATATCGTCCAGTTGAAATGGTCCATTTCAGGAGTGGAGATCAAGTATGACATGTACAATCCTCTGCTACTGAAGATTGAACTTCTGAAGTTGGAGAAGAGACTGGATTCCCAGCTGTATTTTCTCAGAGATGCACCCCTGGAATACTCCACATTTCCTCTTGATATGGAACCAGTCCCAATCCCAAAAGGAGCACACGTACCACTCAATACAATAAAGGTACACTTTGTTTAAAATGTTGGTAGCGACTTCAGTCTACTTCTCTCTTTCTTTAGCTCTACTGGTCAATATGACCACTAGTGTGGCATTCCTGAAAATCTTGCTATCATTACTCCTTCTGAATAGATGGTTATATCAATGTTGGATTTTCATTAAAAGACTTCTTATGATGAATAGATGGTCGTAAATGAAATTGGTGCTGATCTGACATCCAGTATGCATGGCCATTTTGAAAATCTTGCTATTGCTCTTCCTTCTGAACAGATGGTCGTGTCAGCATGGAGTTTTCGTTAAAAAAGACCTTCATATAGTTTGTTCTAAATGAAATTGGTGCTGATATAACATTCATTATGGGCACCACCATGTCGTTTTGAGAATCTTGTTATTGCTTCTTTTCCTGAACAAATGGTCATATGGACATGGGGTTTGCACTAAAAGACTTATGATGTCTACTTGGTACTAAATTAAAATGGTGCTGATCTTACCACCAACATGGCAGCCAAATTTTGTTATTGCTATATGTAACAGATGGCCAGAGCAACATGGGGTTTTCATCAACAGACTTCTTATCATGTTTGGTTGGTCCTAAATGAAAAGTGTGCTGATCTTGACATCCAGTATGGCTGACATGATGGCCATTTTGAAAATCTTGCTTTAGTTTCTTCTGATTGGATGACTGTAGTGACATGGATTTTCACAAAAAGACTTCTTATGATATCTAGTTGAACCTAAATGAAAATGGTACTGATCTGACATCTAATATTTCCACCATGGTGGCCAACTTGAAAATCATATTATCACTACTTCTGATGAATGGATGATTGTATCAACATGGGGATTTTGCTGAAAGACCTTTTTATGATGTTTAGTTTTGGTCCTTAATAAAAATGGTGCCAGTCAGACAGCACCACGGACATCCAATATGGCTGCCATGGGGGCTATCTTGAAAATCTTCTTATCACTACTCATTCAGAACAGTAGGTTATATCATCATGTGGTTTTCACAAAAAAAACTTACAATGTATTGTTTGTACTAAATGAAAATGGTGCTGATCTGGCATGCAGTATGGCCACCAGCTGTCTTGAAAATCTTGTTATTGCTACTCCTCTTGAGCAAATGTATTGACATGCGGTTTTAACTAATATACTTCTTGTGATGTCTAGTTCATCCTAAATGAAGATGTTGTGATCTGACATCCAGAATGGCTGCTATGGGTGTCATCTTAAAAATCTTGTTATTATTGCTTCTCCAGAACAGATCATAATCAGCCTGGGGTTTTTACTTAAAGACTTCTTATGATATGTAGTTGATCATTATTGAAATTGTTGCTGATCAGATGTCCATAATTGCTGCCACAGTAGCCATGTTGAACAGACGGTCATATTTACATGGGGTTTTGACTAAAAGACCTCTTATGATATGTGATATATAGTTGGTCCTAAATGAAAATGGTGATGATTAGAACTTCAGTGTGGTCACCGTGTTGGCCAGATTCAAGACCTTGTTATTGCTACTTCTGAATAGATAGACCAGGTGATAGTGACATGGTGTTTTCACTAAAAGACTCATATGATACGTAGTTGGTCCTAAATGAAAATGGTACTGATCAGATCTCCAGTATGGCTGCCATGGTAGCCATCTT
The DNA here is from genome assembly GCA_029931535.1 of Margaritifera margaritifera. NCBI lineage: Eukaryota > Metazoa > Mollusca > Bivalvia > Unionida > Margaritiferidae > Margaritifera > Margaritifera margaritifera. The sequence goes on from JAQPZY010001299.1 coordinate 1,951,059, forward strand.
GAAAATCTTGTTATAGCTACTTCTCCTTAACAGATCATATAGACTTGGGGTTTTCACTAAAACATTATATATACTATCTAGCTGATTTTAAATGAAAATGGTGCTGGTCTGCCGATCATCATGGCACCATAGTGGCCATCTCAGAAATCTTGTTATCACTACTCTTGCACAAAAGGTTGTACTGACATGGGGTTTTCACTAAAACACTTCTTGCAATGTTTTATTAGTTGAATGAACCTCCAGAGTAGAGAGGTCCCAACAGAGAAAAAGGGAACTAAGTCTTCTAGTACATACATACATTTGATGGGTCACTGTTTATGACATTGGTAATGTGCGCTTGTTACAATGAGCTTTAACTTCATGAAACATTGGAATTTACCCAAATTGTAGATTTTTAAGCGCAAAGTTCAGATATTACCTTGAATATGGTATATTTTCCCATTGCAGGCTATTTATTTTTGTTATAGTTATAGAAAATGAATAGCCTGTCTTAATATAGTTAGCAACCAAATTACCATATATATTAACACATAAGTCAAGTCCAACTGCAAACAACATAGACCCTGATCTGCCATGGCATAATGTGCCAGCAGATCAGGGTTGATGTTGTTTGTTCTACTGATTACTCCTAACAAACTGCATACACCCAGATTTGCTGGCACATTATGTGACAGCAGATAGAGGTCTGTGTAGTTTGCAGTTGGACTTGATGCAAGTTTATACAGTAGGTTGATAATATTTCCTGTACTGAACAGTCCTAATTCATCTTATAATTTGTACACAGCCCTAATTCATCTTATAATTCATCTTATAATTTGAACACAGCCCTAATTCATCTTATAATTCATCTTATAATTTGAACACAGCCCTAATTCATCTTATAATTCATCTTATAATTTGTACACAACCCTAATTCATCTTATAATTCATCTTATAATTTGAACACAGCCCTAATTCATCTTATAATTCATCTTATAATTTGTACACAGCCCTAATTCATCTTTTAATTCATCTTATAATTTGAACACAGCCCTAATTCATCTTATAATTCATCTTATAATTTGTACACAGCCCTAATTCATCTTACAATTCATCTTATAATTTGTACACAGCCCTGATTCATCTTATAATTCATCTTATAATTTGAACACAGCCCTAATTCATCTTATAATTTGTACATAGCCCTAATTCATCTTATAATTTGTACACAGCCCTAATTCATCTTATAATTCATCTTATAATTTGAACACAGCCATAATTCATCTTATAATTCATCTTATAATTTGAACACAGCCCTAATTCATCTTATTCATCTTATAATTTGTACACAGCCCTAATTCATCTTATAATTTGTACATAGCCCTAATTCATCTTATAATTTGAACACAGCCCTAATTCATCTTATAATTCATCTTATAATTTGTACAGAGCCCTAATTGATCTTATGATTCATCTTATAATTTGAACACAGCCCTGATTCATCTTATAATTTGAACATAGCCCTAATTCATCTTATAATTTGTATACAGCCATAATTCATCTTATAATTTGTACATAGCCTTAATTCATCTTATAATTCATCTTTTAATTTGAACACAGCCCTAATTGATCTTATAATTCATCCTATAATTTGTATACAGCCATAATTCATCTTATGATTCATCTTATAATTTGTACACAGCCCTAATTGATCTTATAATTCATCTTATAATTTGAACATAGCCATAATTCATCTTATAATTTGTACATAGCCCAATTCAACTTATAATTCATCTTATAATTTGAACACAGCCCTAATTCATCTTCTAATTTGTACACAGTCATAATTGATCTTAAAATTTGTACACAGCCCTAATTCATCTTCTAATTTGTATTTGTACACAGCCATAATTCATCTTCTAATTTGTACACAGTCATAATTGATCTTAAAATTTGTACACAGCCCTAATTCATCTTCTAATTTGTACACAGTCATAATTGATCTTAAAATTTGTACACAGCCCTAATTCATCTTCTAATTTGTACACAGCCCTAATTCATCTTATAATTTGGACACAGCCCTTATTCATCTTATAACTTGGACACAGCCCTAATTCATCATATAATTTGGACACAGCCCTAATTCATCTTATAATTTGAACACAGCCCTAATTGATCTTATAATTCATCTTATAATTTGGACACAGCCATAATTCATCTTATAATTTGAACACAGCCATAATTCATCTTATAATTCATCTTATAATTTGAACGCAGCCATAATTCATTTTATATTTTGTACGCAGTCCTAATTCATTGTCTAATTTGTACACAGCCCTAATTCAGTTTATATATCATGCTGTGCTCTCTAATTGTTTTGAATAAACCTTATATTTTTCATATGACCTTCATATGACTTTGCACACCCCTGATTAGAAAAATTCTGAAGATGCAAAAATTTCAAACAATTAGGTTAGCAAATGTGGAGATTTTCTCCAATACACTACTATGGTCATATAATGCTAACTAGGACAAGGGAAACAACTCTAATTCAGATCGGAGTAAGGAAAATCAGAAGACATGCTGCTTCAGGTGTTGTCCAGGTTGCTCAAAACTGGTAACTTTTAAGAAATAGCTAGGTGATAATAATTATTTTTAAAATGTTAAATATAAATTTATAGTAAAAATTCTATTGAAAATAGGAGGAACATTTTATGATCACTTAAGATCCATATAGAAAAAAAGGAAGCACCTCTGGCAAGAATAAGACTACAAAATTTCATCCAGTTATAATGTAAACATTGGTTGGCAGAGTGGTCCAAGGCATAGGTCATAAATGGTTTAAAGCATAGTCTAAAGCATGCGTCTAAATTGGTTTAAAGCATAGTCTAAAGCATGCGTCTAAATTGGTTTAAAGCATAGTCTAAAGCATGCGTCTAAATTGGTTTAAAGCATAGTCTAAAGTGCTATAAAGCATGGGTCTAAAGGGATCTAAAGCATCAGTCTAAAGTGATCTGAAGAATAGTCTGTAATGGTCTAAAGCATAGTCTAAAGTGGTCTAAAGCATAGTCTATAGTAGTCTGAAGCATAGTCTAAAGTGATCTAAAGCATAGTCTATAGTGGTCTAAAGCATGGTCTAAAGTGATCTAAAGCATAGTCAATAGTGGTCTAAAGCATAGTCTGTAATGGTCTAAAGCATGGTCTAAAGTGATCTAAAGCATAGTCTTTAGTGGCCTAAAGCATAGTCTGTAATGGTCTAAAGCATAATCTAAAGTGATATAAAGCATAGTCTATAGTGGTCTAAAGCATAGTCTGTAATGGTCTAAAGCATGGTTTAAAGTGATCTAAAGCATAGTCTATAGTGGTCTAAAGCATAGTCTGTAATGGTCTAAAACATAATCTAAAGTGATCTAAAGCATAGTCTAAAGCATGGTCTAAAGTGATCTAAAGCATAGTCTGTAATGGTCTAAAGCATAGTCTAAAGTGGTCTAAAGCATAGTCTATAGTAGTCTGAAGCATAGTCTAAAGGGATCTAAAGCATAGTCTATAGTAGTCTGAAGCATAGTCTAAAGTGATCTAAAGCATAGTCTATAGTAGTCTGAAGCATAGTCTAAAGTGATCTAAAGCATAGTCTATGGTGATCTAAAGCATAGTCTATAATGGTCTAACGCATGGTCTAAAGTGATCTAAAGCATAGTCTATAGTGGTCTGAAGCATAGTCTAAAGTGATCTAAAGCATAGTCTATAGTAGTCTGAAGCATAGTCTAAAGTGATCTAAAGCATAGTCTATGGTGATATAACGCATAGTCTATAATGGTCTAACGCATAGTCTATAGTGGTCTGAAGCAAAGCTCATTAGCATAGTCTAAAGTTGTCAAAAGTATAAATCTAATGTTGTCTAAAGTGTAGTCTAAAGTGGTCTGAAGTGCAGCTTTAATATAGCTTTGAATTTGCAGCCATGGGTTGGAGCCCACACAGGTGAAGTTTATCTAAGTCCTATAGAAAAAAAAAGACCACAAAACAACACACTATTGTTTCTCATAGGTCAGCCTGGCCGCTGGTAAAACACGATGGTTAAAAGTCCAGAATTTAAGAAATCAACTGTTGGGATATTCATTATGGAAAAGACTATAAAGATTATTATTTCAGGTGAAAATGAATCCACGTCCTTGGTGTCGGAGGTGGGAGAGATACAGTCTAAAAGGAGTTGAACCTTTGGATGTCTACATAACAGAAAAGATGAAAAAACAAAAGCAGCATCCACAGGTTGAGAAATCATGGGAAAAGCATGACATTATGCTCAAAGCAAGAAACTCAATTGATGACAGAGAAGCAGATCAAATTATGAATGAAGTGTACAAGAGAAAAGAAAAAATTCAGAAAGAAAAATTACTAAAAAGAGGCCAGGAGGGTAAAAGAGAAGGGAAAAAAGCCCAAGAAGTCAAAAGGTGAAATTTAAGTGTAAAAGTTTGGAAACAATGGAAAAATGTTTGATTCTCTCTCCAATGTGTTTTCACAATAAAATCTTTGCTTGTTAGCATTGTCTCATTATTTCTCTGACATAGTAGCATCAGATTTTTTAAATGAGAATTGTTTTAAGGTGCAGAACGGGGCAAATATTAAAGATGTAAGCATGTGTTATGTCTTTCAGATCCTTCTATACAGGTTAGTGTAGAGACTTAAAACTTTCAGATGTTATTGGTTCATGATTTGCACAGGCTACCTCCTCATTTGATTTGTATGAAACAAAAATCAGTGATAGCAAGAAAGACATTTAGACTGCTACAGAGAATTTCTTTGTCTTGCTTAATATAGGATTGGAGAATCCACAAGCATGGGTACCACGGTCATGTACTCAGTGAGGAGCCTTGGCTCATTATTAGTCTATAGGTCCTTCTTTTTATTATTGATTTTGTTTTATACAAATCAAACAATGAGATGAAGTTGCTTGTGCAGTTTGCAGATGTGCAGAATGGTCATGGAATTTTCATCCCCTCCTGTAGAGACATTGAGAGAGTTGGGGATGGGATGGATAGTGGGTGGGGTGTATATTCACATCATCAAAGAGCTTCTTAATTGAGTTCACATCAAAAAACTTCTGTCTCATAATGTTAGCACCTATCTGTCCATCTATCCAAGTTTGTTGGTGCCCAAGCTTATAAACTCTGTCTTCCACATTTTGTCCTTGTTTTCCACCAAATTTCTTTTGTGGTTGGGATAACTTTGATGATGAGCACATTTTACCTACATTTCAGAAGAATTAGGAATCCTGATCACTTGTAACACTATAGGATTAACTTTTTTATATGCCTGTCTTAAATTGGACATATTGTGTAATGGCACTGTCCATCCATCCATCCCTTAACATTTGCTTATCTGCCCCACAACTTTGGAATGGTTGGAGGGAGTTTAATGAAACTTTAACCGATTATATATCATGTAGAGACAGTGTGTTGCATACCATAGCCATGCCCCCTGCCTAAAGGTCAAGGTCATGGCTAGCAAAAAAATATAATTCTGTGACTTGTATCCTAATTGGGGGTATAACTTTGAAACCACTAAAGATATTTGATTGAAATATATCATAGATGGTGTGATGCATATCATAGCCTCACCCTCTGCTTCAAGGTGAAAGTCACCATAAATGAAAATGTAACTCTGACTTGGATTATTGTTTGGAGTATAGAAGATATTTTAATGAAACTCGAACCAGTTTATATCATCACAAGACAGTGTGTCACATGCAGTAGCCATGCCCCTTGCCTCAAGATCAAGGTCACAGAAAGAGAAAGTATAAATTGGTCGAAAGGTTGAGTGAGCATGTCGTAGAATGAATTCTGAAGTGGAAAGAGTGCAAGTTGCAGATTGAATTGTCTTAGCTTCATAATGATTCATCGCAAGTATGAAGACAATCTATCAAGGTAGCAAAGCATGCATGTCACCAAATGAATTATCAGTAGCTAAGGGGGCTACCATGTGTACCAAAAAATGGGGGTCTGGGTACAAAGAAATGAACATTAGGCCGCCATCTTGGAATGATGGGAGTCTGCCTACAAGGGGAATTCATACTAATCAACACGCCATTTGAATGACCATCACTCACATTTGTTAACCAACGAAAATGGTAGGTGTTCTAACACATACAAAAACATATTATCACACCTGAAAAGGATAGGAATGTTCACAGACATACCTACTAATCAATACGCTGTGTGACTGACCAATATCTACACTTACTAACCAACATGCCAAGTGACTGACCAGAACCTACACTTATTAACCAATGAAAAGGGTAGGAGTACTAACACATACACAAACATACTATCACCCAGTAAAGGGTAGGAATGTTCATACACATACCTACTAACCAACACGCTGTCTGACTGACCAGCCCACACACCTACTAACACGCCGTTTGGACTGACCAACACCCAGTCATCTACTGACAAACACCTACACTTTCTAACCAACAGCTGTTTTGACAGACCATCACCCGCTCATCCACTTACCAACACAGAGTAGGATGTAAAAGAATGGGGGATAAATAGAAGTTAAACCCCTTGTAAATAATCTAAATTTCCCCACTACTCAATTCCCCTATAACTTCCCTCCCCCTATAACTTTCATACCATCCCTTATAAACAAAACTACCACCACCTACCACCCTTTTAACCCCTACAACCTTAGCATATAAGATCACACACAAGAGTAGGAGTGCTCACACTATACCATACACACAAACCCTGAAAAGGGTACGAGTGCTACACTTCCACACATACATTCCTGAAAAGGGTAGGAGTGCTCACACAGACATACAAACAGCCATGAAAAGGGTTTGAGTACTTACAGATACACACAAAACATCCCTGAAAAGGGTAGAAGTGTTTACACAAACACACTATAACCCCTGAAAAGGGTAGGAATGCTCACACATACACATGTAAACGTCCATGAAAAGGGTAGGGGTGCTAACAAATACACAGACAAAAATATCACCCCTGAAAACACACACATGATTACTAACCAATACACCATTTGACTGACCAATACCTACACATAATAATCAACATGCCGACTTACTGACCATCACCAACACTTACTAACCAACGAAAAGAGTAGGAGTGTTTACACATGTACAAACATACTATCACCTCAAAAGAGGATAGGAGTGCTCACCCATACACAAACAGACACAAACATCCATGAAAAGAGTAGAAGTGCTAACACATAAAAAAATATACTATCACCCCAAAACTGGGGAGGAGTGCTCACACATCATCACACACATATCAATGATAAGGGTAGGAGAGCTAACACATACACAAACATAATATCACCCAAGAAAAGGGTATGAGTGCTCACACATTGACATCCATGACAAGGGAAGGAGTACTCACACAATATACACACAAACATACTATCACACACAAGAGAGTAGGAGTGCTTACACACTAGAGCCACAAACATCAGAGAGGTTTAATTTTTAGTTGAGAAAGACGAAGACATAAAAACAAATATTGACAATGAATGAATAGTATATGTTTCTAAGAGAACTGGGTGGCCCTGAAAAGGATCATTGGGGGTTAATCAAGATAGTTAACGTACACCACACCTCTTCACTTTCCTCTGTCTACGGGTGGATTGAAACTGATTGGGAGGTTCCACCAAGCGAAATGCATGTGATATAATTCAGTCAGGTTGTGTTTCTATCTTGCAATCAGAATACAGCGGGCGCATGATGTCACTTTGAGATAAATACACATGAACGTTCCTACAATTTACAAGTATGGAACTGTGCATACAGTATAATATGGCTGAAATGAAGACAATGTGTTGGGGTGCACCTGCAGTGGATACTTCTTATACTCGGAGTAATAGTATGTTTACTGCTGCTATAGCAAGTATTATTCCAGAGGAGAATGACTTAAATTTGGATTTGGCTTTCGGTGATTTCTTATCTTCGCAAGAATTATTGCCGGTACCACCTTCACCTCCTCCAAAATTGCCAGCCTATGGTGATTGTAAAAATAAACGTGGAAGAGTTGGAGACTTTTTTTACAACGCCAAAAAGAAGAAGAACAGACATTTGTTCAAAAACAACAAGAAGGAGAGAAAAGGAGAAAGCAGTGAGGAGATGACAACTTTGAACAACTAGAAGAAGGAACGGGATAAAAACAAGCTGTCAAGCGTGTTACAGGACATTTTGATGGAATTAAAACGCCTGAGAGAAATGTTTGAACCTTTGGCGAAGCCTAAGTGAAAGAAACCTTCACATTCCAAGATTTCTAAACCTTCCATAACTACATCGACAGTCACCACTGATACGCCAGCAGCATCAGCAATCACCACTACCACTACATAGCAGTAGGACTTGGATGTGGAAAAGGATTAAGGCAGTTACAGCCAATGTGATCAAGTCCTTAATTTTGTTTTCAAAACCGAACAGCCATTTCAGAGCCACCCACTTCTCTTATAAAAGAGATAGTATTCAATGATTGCCAAATGCAAAAAAACAAATTCCATCACAAAAGTGTGTGTGCACGCGCGCGCGCGCGCGCGTGTGTGTGTGTGTGTGTGAATATCTTATCAATACTAAAAGAGAAAACAAACCAAGACATGGATACACTTACGTTTTTGGTATATTCTCTTAAATAAGAATAACCATGAAATTTCAAAACACACCGCAGAAGTGTCGTCTGCTTGTCTTGCTTTGAATTTCTTTGCTCGAACGGGTTCTTCTGCTTCTGAATGTCCCTCGTTCTCTTTTTCACTTTCTTGGGACACTCTGAATATCACTGTCCTTTTCCTTGACAATTATAACAGGCATCTTTACTTATGTCTCTGGACCTGTTTTCTCCTGTATCTTTACGTTTATCTCTCTTTTCTCTTGTCTTAGTCCGAGTGGTCTAAGGCACTCGCCTTTACAGATCACTCACGCATCTCACCTGTCTGCGTGAGTTCGAGTCTCGGCTCGACCAATGTGGGTATGTGATAAAGCTTGCCAGTAGCTTCCCCTGGGTCGGTGGCTTTTCCCGTAGTAACCAGGGGTCTTCCTCCACCAAACATACTGGCCGCCATGCATTGCCTATCATGCGCTGAAAAACGGTGTTAAATTCCACAAAACCAAATCAAACCATTATGTTGTCTTAGAGCTTCTTTTTCTTTGACGTTGTGGACATTCTGTAGCCCAGTTTTCTTTCTCTTGACATACATAACATGTATCTTGCCTTTCATCGAAAGATGATTAGTTTAGAGTTTCTTCAGAAGTCTTGTTGAAGGCATATTTTCGAATGAGTCTTTGTAAATCTCTGATTACAAATGCGATCTGTTGTGGCTCTTCCATCTTCACAGATTGAAATTAAATGATTGTTTTCTCTTAGATAGAGGGTGTTCTATATAACGGGAGAGAGTGTACCCTAGTGAAATCAAATTTGAATCGTCATGAAAAGATCACACCTTTCCAAGGAGAAATCAGAAGCCAAGCGATGACGACGTTCTGGGTCACCCAACACTCCCCAAGAAGTTTTGGCAGAAGTTCACCCAAGTGATTTTGAAGAGGAAATTAGTGATCCTTATCCAACACCATCTAACTACTCAAGACCAAGGGAGTCAAGATCGGCCCAGAAAGAAAGTCAACTTCCCAGAACCAAACGAAGTATCGTCCAGATTAATAACGATCAAAATCATATATGTTTAGCCCATTCTATCGTAATCGCTCGAGCTTATGCAGATAATATCCATACAATGGAATGGAAACGATTATGGGGGAGAATTAGAAGATCATACTTACTTCAACAACGGAAAGGAGCAGAAATCCTTTAAAGCAAGCAAGAATTTCAAAGAGACCACGTGTGGAGTTTCAGAAATGCAGAAACTTCAAGACTTGTTAGTCGCTCGTTATACATTGAAATTGTACCCTCAAGTCGTTCGTGAAGATTTCCTGTTTCTAGGACCGAATTTTCCAGACGTAAAACAAATTCACATTTATCATCACCAAAATTATTTCGATACCTTGCTAGCATCAAAGGATTTCTAGGATACGGACATTATTGTGACAAATGTTACCAAGGATTTAGCAATCGAGAACAAATATTCGCTGTGGAGAGATATGTTGTGGCTGTCCAGACCTTGTATTCCTGAAGGACAAAAAATGATTCGATGCTCTACCTGCAGACGAACATTCATGAGTCCAGCGTGTTATGAGAGATATCGCATGAAACAATTCCAACAACAGAAAAGTGTTTGCGAATTATTTACAGTATGTCCCACCTATGGATATCAGTACCGAGATAAGAAAGGACAACTTCAAACCAAATGAAAAGTGAAAGGACTAACCTTCAACCATCGTTCGAGTCAAGTGGTGAACTTTGACGTATTAAAAGAAGACTTAAAGTCAGGTCAAGATCAAGACTTTCGTGTCAAAACGGTCGACCCTCACACGATTGTACGTTTGTCTGATCATCAAAAAGGAGAGAGTTCCAAGACAGAAATATCATTTTGAGTACAGACGTTCACCGAGAAAGACGAATTTCACACCTAAATAATGGGATGGACCCACTGATTCTAAGTTCAATGAATTTTGTGTGATGCTGCGACCTGCGACAAGAGTGATGCTGTACCCTGCGACATTAGCGATGCAGCACGACATTACCATTCTACTATCAAAAGTCATACCGTTCGTGAACTCATCTATGGACGTCATCCACGCACTCACATACACGAATCAAAGAAATATACACATTTCCCGGGCCTTTGCCTGGCTATTGTGATTTTGCCAGTCGATTCCAGACGTTCAAAGGGAAATGACCTAAATATCTGGAATGACCCACTCCCAGATCTTTAGCGAGAGCGGGATTTGTCTACTTGGGACAAGGTAACCAACTACAATGTTTCAGTTGTGGTGTGAAACTTTCTCGAATGGGAGTATAAAGATACAGCTTACCTTGAACTTGCCAGATGGTCTCCGTGCTGTCACTACCGTCCTTTGGTGGGTCCAGATTATTATCCTCATGGATACTTTAGAAGAGAAGAGGATTGTCGTTTACCTTTGGAGCTGCGAGAACACATTTACAAGTATTTTGTACAGATTCAAGTGAAACGCAAGCAACAAATGATTAAAACATTTTTAACTGTTGCTATTTGAATAGTACAAGAAGGCTGATTCTACGTGATGCCACGACTTCTGCAATCAATGTGGCACCGAATTATATTTTAATAAATTGACAGTTTAGACGAGCACATTCAGAATCTATCTTGGAGCTGCTAAAACGTATTTGCAGAGATTTGTACAGATTCAAGTGAAACGTAAAGAACCATTTCACTTTTTACTCAGGGACATAGTTATGAACGAAAGGTATCTGAACGCTATAGAAAGACGGAGATGAAGAAGGCTGGAAAGAGAGAGAGAGAGAGAGAGAGAGAGAGAGAGAGAGAGAGAGAGAGAGAGAGAGAGAGAGAGAGAGAGAAATGTTTTGTGACAAACAAACACGTGCTAAGATTCTTCTGCGAACACGTTATAAGACGTGCCATGCCAAAACTTCTGTCATCAGCGTTTCACTGAAATCCGTGTGAGGAAGTCAGTGACCCCATTTTAGACGTAGTGGAATACCAACTACTTTTAAAAGAACTGCTTCCACAAGACGATACGATTCGGTTGAATTGGGGACGACGTATCGTGTGTTTGTGTCAGTGACTTGGATTTCTTTTACCGGCAGATTCTCCGTGGCAAATTTATCACCAGTTCATGCAAAGACATGACAGCCAACACTGTATCTGTGCACGAAAAACTTATTGTACTAAAAGTGCTGCGATTAGTTATGCTTGCGACGTCTCTACCCCTGTGTGAAGAAGAAATTCGCCTACTCTTTCACACTTACTGAGAAGTGTGTATGGTCAGTTGGATACACCAACAGATATACGACAGGAGGGATGTATGTGACTGGAAAAGTCTTGGATTCCACACTTGAAAACAATAGGCGGCTGACTATGCAAAGACTTGTGACTGATGAAAGAACTTTTTCGAAATGTGAATATTTTTGTTGTACCATGAAAAAATATTAAACATGTATAAAATGTCTTACGTTCTTGGTGATTGTCTCAGAATTTTCCAAGCTACTCGCGAGTTATGGCTGAAAGATCAGATCGTCAAAGTTGGGAGGAACTGTATAGGCGCCATCCCTTTAATATGTTGACTGCTAGACCAAGTGTTTCAGGCAAAACAGAATTAGTCAAATGTGTGATTAAACACAAATCAGTTTTCTTCGATCGTGGTGTTACAAAGAGTGGCAATCTGCTTACACGTTACTCAAAGAAAGTCAAAGATAATCCATTCCATTTATAAAAGGAATTCCTCGCGAAGACGACGTGATCGTGTCTGACTCTAGTGAAACGCATCTCTCCATCTCCAATGACATGTTAGGAGAAGACAGCAAAAAAATTAAACTTTGGTTTTCGCGAAAATGAGATCATTGTAATGCCAGTATTATTTATATTATTCAAATTTTATTTCAATAAAATAAATGGTGTCGCTGACTTCCTCCCACGGAATTCGGTTGAACGCTGATTACAGAAGTTTTGGCAGGGGTTGTCTTGAGAACAGATGACACAATGGGCCAACGCGCCTGTATATATAGTCTTGGACCGGATCGAAACGGATTAGAATGTTCCACCAATCAGAACGCGTGTAACATCATTGAGTCAGGGCGTGTTGTCTTTCTTCCAATCAGAAGACAGCGGACGCATGACGTCACTTTCAATATATATATATACGCACGAGCGTTCCTACGATATACCATTGTCGAAAAGTTCAAGTACAATGTCCACGGCTGAAATGAAAACGATGTATTAGGGTACGCCTGCAGTGGATACTTCTTATGTTCGGAGTGATAGTACAATGACTACTACTGCTGATGTAGCAAATATTTGTCTAGAAGAGAATGACTTCAATTGAGCTGTGACTGATTTCTTGTGGTCTGCGACGGTAGTACCACCTTCACTGCCTTCTCCATCATTACCAGTGTATGATGATTTAATAAAGAAACAGAAGGAAGAGTTGGATATTTTTTTGCACCTTCAGAAAGAAGAAGAAGTAGTATTTGTTCAACAGCAACAAGACGAGGAAAAGATAAAGCAACAACAAGAAAAGATGCAAACTTTGAACACTGAGAAGAAGGAAAAGAGTGAACACAAAACGGTGAGTCTCTTACAAGACATTCTGGCAGAGTTAAAGCACCGGAGAGAAATGTATCAGACTTCTTTAGCTCAACCGAAGAGAAAAAGACCTTCACGATCCAAGACTTCTAAACCTTCTATGACTACATCGATGACCACTAATGAGATGCCATCAGCAGCAGCAACAGTCACTACTATTACCACAACAGCAACAACATGAGTAGGACTTAGTTGTGCAATAGGATTAAGACAGTTACAACTGATGATGCTAAGTCCATACATTTTAAAACCCAACGGCCCTTTTCAGGGCCACCTATATCTCTTGGAAAAGAGATACTAATCAAAATCATTGCCAAATCAAATAAAACTTAAATCCCTCCATGATATAATGTGTGCGTGTGTGAAGATCTTATCCATATTACCATTTTTAAAAAATCAAGAAAAGAGACACTTACGTTCGCTTCTTTTGGTATATTCTTGTTAAATCAGAATCACAATGACATTTCATAACACATCACAAAAGTCCACGTTTTTACTGTCTTTCTCTTTTGAATTTCTTTACTGATATATGGGTTGTTCATCTGTTTCTGCTTCTGAATGCTCCTTCTCTATGTTTTCTTTTTCTTGAGACACTCTCAAGGCCAATGTCCTATTTCCTAACATTGATAACAGGTATTTTTACTTTTGTCTCTCTTTTCTCCTGTCTTAAGAGGTTCCGTTTCGTTGATGATGTGGACATTCCATTCTGGAGCCCGATGTCCTTTTTCCTGACACTTATAGCAAGTATCTTGACATTTATCTCGAGAGGAATAGTCAGAAGTCTTGTTGGAAGTATACCTTCAAATGACTGCCTGTAAATCTCTGACCAGAAGTGCGATCTGTTGTGACTCTTCCATTTTCAAAGACTGAAAACTGAACGAGTGGGGTGCTCTATATATAGGGAGAAAGATGTAAAATAGTGAAATAAAATTTGAATTATCTACTGTCATGAAACTATCATACATTTCCAAGGAGAAACCAGAAGCCAAGCGACGACGACGTGCTGGGTCACCCAACACTCTCCAAGAAGTGTTGGCAGAAGTTCACGCTAGCGATTTTGTAAGAAGACATGATTGACCCAAGTCCAACACATTCTAGCTCCACTGGACAAAGAGAGGTAAGATCAGCCAATAAAAAAGTCGTTCGGTATCCCCTGAAGATTGTTTCACATTCCAGCTACCCAAAAAGTGACTTCCAGAAAATTTTGAACGACGGCTTACACTTACACAGTTAAATTTAAACAGTCGAAGTCCCAATGGTTGTCATATTTTTGCATGCACTATTCATAAATTTGCCACAAAGAACAAAACAAAAGCACAATCACGACACGGCATCCAAAATTCAGAGGAATAAGCTCGTCTTGTGGAATCAGTTCTTTTAACAGTACTTGGTAATCGACTAAGTCTTGAACTGTGCCATTGACTTTCTTCCATGGAATTTGGTGTAATACAGATGACAGAAGTTGCGGCATGGCAAGTCTTTTTATGTCTTCGCAGTTGGTCTGTTGTCTGACCATTTGCAAAATTTTGCAACTAATCAGTCTTCTTATAGCATTCAGATACCAATGATTAAAACGTGTATCCCGTTTTGGATGCAATTGTTCCTTGTGTTTCACTTGAATCTGTACAAAGTAGTTGTAAGTGCGTTTTCGCATCTCAGGAAGTAGATTCTGAATGTGCTCCTCTAAACTTTCCATTTACAGGAATGTCATCTGACTATTTGAACATTTTCAAACTAATCAGCTTTTTTATGGCATTCAGATACCAATGGTTAAAACATTTATGTCGTAGAGGATGCAATTGTTTTTTTTTTTTGTAAACAGTCAATTTTTAAACCTCACAAACGTGAAAATCTTTTGTTGTTGGTACGAACATGTTACCCACAAGCTCTAGTTTAGGTATATCCTACAATCAAAAGGTTTTCTTAACAATAAAAGTAATTCGTAAAAATAAATATTTTGCGTATCACTTGTAATAAAATGTTTATTGCTGGTAAAAGTCTATTAATTCTAAACTATAAACTAGATATATTAACAACTCTGTTTGTGGTCAAAGTTTAGAGGGGATGTAGGTCGAGAAGATTATAAAAAAGAATGGATATGCGAAAAGTCTAGTTCACGGAAATTGATATGCGAAAATCATAATTTTAGAAAGAAAGTAATATATGAGAATTCTGGACCATTACTTAATTTAAAATACGGAAATTTAACATTAAGGCTATAATTGTTAGTTTTGGGTCTCTATGACCTCTAAAGTGAAATGTAATTTTAAAAGTGTCCATAGGTTTAACATTATGGATATCTATGCCCTCTAACGGGAAATGTAATGTTAAAACTACACTTACTAACCAATGCATCAAAACCCAGTTATCTACTAGCCCATCAGCCAGTTATCTACTACTAGTATCTATCACATAAGTATCTCCTATCCCAAATCCACACTATACCATCAGCACGCCATTTGGAGTGACCATCACCCAGCGATAAACTATTCAACACCCAGTTATCTACTATCTAACACGTCGTTTGGAGTGACCATTACCTAATTATTTACTATGCATCACTCATCTAATATCCAATATCCATGCTTTACCATCAACACACCGTTTGGAGTTACTAACATCCAGGTATTTACCATCTAGCATCCAGTTCTCTATTATCCAATACTCACTTTATATCATCAACACGCCGCTGGAGCGACCAATACCCCGCATTTACTATCCAATACGCTGTTAGAGCGCCCAACACCCAGTTATCAACTATCCAATATCCCCACATTTACTAGTCAACAAAATAGGGTAGGAATATACACAAACTATACCGACAAGCACACAAATATACTATCACTCAAGAGACTAGGATGTAAAAGTAGGGGAATTAAATCACGCAGAGAGAGAGAGAGAGAGAGAGAGAGAGAGAGAGAGAGAGAGAAACACACTATCACACACAAGCAAGGATAGGAGTGCTTACACAGACTTTACCCACAAATATACTTATATACTATCACACAAGAAGGTAAGGGTGGTTTTGTATATTTGCCATCATAGAGGGTGTCGACCATTTTGTTTTAAGAAAAGTTTTAAAGCTCGCACTAATCCTAAACTTGCTTTAGAACCAAAAGTTCTAGGTTTTTCAATTTTTATTTTCAAATTTTCATATTCAATTTTCGTTTCTTAAGTGTCATTTTAAATTTTCATTTTAGTTCTTTAATTTTCAAATTTCATTTTAAAAGTTTTTGTTTTCATGTTTCATTACTTGACTTTCATTTTCAATTTTCATTTTTCAATTTCGTTTTTTAAAATTTCCTTTTTAATTTTCATTCTCAATTTTCCTTTTCAAATTTAGATTTTCAAATTTCATTTTTTTTCTTCAAATTTTCATTTTCAATTTTGTTTTCAATTTTTCAAATTGTTAATTGTAAATTTCAATTCTCATTTTCATTTTTAATTTTCAATTTTTCATGTTTTTCAAGTTTCATTTTTAATTTTCCTTTTCAGTTTTTATTTTGAAATTTAGTTTTTCAAATTTTATTTTTTTTCAATTTTCAATTTCATTGTCATTTTTTCATATTTGTAATTTTAATTTAAATTTTAATTTGTATTCATTTTTTCTATTTTCCTTTTCAAATATTTGTTTTTCAATTTTCATTTTCAATTTATCATTTTTAATGTTCATTTCCAAGTTTATTTTTTATCAATTTTCGTTTCTTAATTTTCATTTTCAATTTGATTTTTAATTTGAGGGTGGTGATGTTGCTTTGGATAAAATGTTTTGTCGTGCCAAATCAAAGATTGAAAGCGAGAAAGTAAAATTTTCTGTTCAAGATTGAAAACGGTAAAATTGAAGTAACAGTTTTCTAAAGACATTAAACAGGTGGAGAGAAAGGAAGTTATGCATCGTACAGGGAGTGTTTATACTTGTTTAGAAAAGAATTTTCTGTCTATCTGTAAAAATGCGAAGGTTAGTAGTGCTTACACACTACACGTACAAACACACTTATGGTTTAAGGTTTAGTTTTTTTGTGAAAGACATAGACATATACAGCCTTTTCCACAACCGCTTAGATCTCTTGGAAAAGAGATACTGCTCAAATGATTGCCAAATGAACCAAAAACAAAATCCCTCTAGTAGAATTAATCCACTTGTGTGATAGTGTATAAATATGTTTGTGGGTATAGTATGTATAAGCAATGCTATTGTTTTGAATGTTTGAGGTATCATCCAAGATTTTTGTTTTAAACACAGCAGATTTGGTTTGCATTGGTAAAACAAACTATAAAAAAATGGAAGATATGAACAGAGAAGTGTTAAAAGGAACTTTTTACTTGCCTGAGGGACAACGAGTGACTAAGAAAGAAGACAACGTGTACGATATCGAAAGCAATTCTCTATCGAAGAGCACGTAAAGTGGGAAAACGTCGACTTCAAGAAGTGAAATTTCGTTGGAAAGGATATTCACCCAGTTTCGATTCTTGGATTGCAGCTTCACAAGTCATAGACTATAACAAGAAGTAGAAGTTACCATCACGCCGTTAAGTACAGCTACATCTCCATATCCGAGCTAATCTTTTCAAGAACTACAAAAACAGTAGCAAAGTGTCTCTACAAATCAAATCGTCTTTTTTCTGCCAAATCTTTGTTATGTATTGTCTCATTGGAGCAGCCATTGGAAATTTGAGTTTGCAACAGGGAGATAAACAACTGTGGACTATTTTATTCAGCAGTTGTATTGGTTATCTTCTTCCCAGTCCTTCACTGCAATATACCGCCAATAACAACAACAACAACTGTAGCCTTGCCGTCAACGCCCGTCGCCACAACAACTCTTTCAATCACAGTAGCAATCCTCATCTGGAACATTTGGAAAATCGTCATTTGACAACGAACGACTCCACAGAGACCAGAAATATCGAACTATGAATAACCAATTTTATTTAACATTACCTAGGGACAGTTCTATGGATGTGTTTCCCAATAACACCTTATGTTCTTCCCCAGACAAATTACCCCAATCCATACAATTGGACGAGGAAGCTGATTAGGAAGTAGCTTTGGTAGAACACCCCCCCCCCAAAAAAAAAAAAAAAAATCATCAGCCAATCCTCAGTTGAACACCTATACCATGAGAATTCCTACAGCCAATCCTCAGTTGAACACCTATACCATGAGAATTCCTACAGCCAATCCTCAGTTGAACACCTATACCATGAGAATTCCTACAGCCAATCTTCAGTTGAACACCTATACCATGAGAATTCCTACAGGATATTATTTCAATGCTCGACATCTTGTCGATACGATTTCAGCTATGGCACTGGAGAAAACTCACCGAAGTGTCAAGATCGAATACCATGCTGTTTCTCATCGTCTCAAAATGGATTTTTCTGACGGAAAAACATTGTCCATTACTTTTTGTCCCGGTGTGTTTGCTATTCTCGGTGGTAATACACCTCTCTCTCTTCTACGAAAGACATTCACAACAACGATCGATTCTACAAGAATTTTCGCCACCCCAACCAACCGAATGAAGAACTATATTTAATGTTTGTGTATTCTGATGTCGTCGAGTACAATGCCGTGGTAAACACAGCTACTCCTAGTCATTCCTTTCAAAGTGGATTCTACCATAGCTGCTTACGATAAAACAGGAAACACGTATGACGTTCATCGAGAATTTGTATATCCTCATTATCTACTTTTCAGTAAATCGTATTTTGACGGTGTCAATATTAGTATAAACGGAGAGCTTGGACATAATATTTTATTCTCGAAAGGAAAAGTCACGGTGAAACTACATTTTCAAAAACGATTCTCCAGTGAATTGTAATAGATGTATCCTGTATACCAAGGAGTCGCTCGACAACGAGGACATGGTTTAGGAGATATGTTAAAATCAGCTTTTCGTACGGTAGCACCCATCTTAGAACCGATGGTGACTCGAGGATTGCATGCTTTCAAAGATGCCGCTTTGACGCAAGGAAAAGAATTTCTCCAAAACGTACTATCGAGAAATAAAGTCCTAAGAAGCCTTCATGAAAGCAGGAAAAAATGTGTTGCTTCAAACTGGAAAAGATCTCCTAGGGCGCTGAGACACCTCCTTAAATTTGCTTCACACTTCTGGCCAATGCATTACCTCCTACTCTACGCCACAGCAAGGGCAAGGCAAAAAGAGAGGCCGAAAGCTTTCCAGACCCCACAGACACGTTCATAAAAAGAATAAAAAAGAAAGAACAGCGGTCAGAGAATCAGACGTTTTTGATTACTAACTGAAAATGATGCACCGAGATTCTTGAGAATGTTCCAAGTCAGAACTCAATCTGTTTGCCATGCCACCGACGATGATGACGACGCCGCAAGAATCCCAGTGGGTAGAATTTCATCCTGTGTCGTCTTTGACCACTTCAGCACCTATCGAATTTGAAATCAAAGCACAAACCGAAGATTACATCGATCTGAATAACAGTTACTTGTACCTGAAAGTCAAATTTCTAAATGTGGACAACAGCAATCAAGGGGAAGATTCCAGAGTAGACCCCGTCAACAATTTCATGCATGCATTGTTCAGCGAAGTGGATTTGTACTTGAATAACAAACTAGTCAAGAGTAGCATGGATACTTACGATTATCGAGATTACCTGGAAAATCTCTTGACCTACCGAAAAGAAGCAAAGAACACGCATCTGGATGCCTCAGTGGTATTGGAAACTAGACACTTCGCATGTCTTCAATGACACAGAGTTTACAGAAGCTGACGATCCTCACAATGTTGGATTGAACGACCGTCGAAAGAAAATCAAACAAGGACAAGGACGCAGTTTAAAAATGATTGATCGTTTGCATTTGGACATGTGGTTGCAAGACAAGTATCTGTTACATGGAGTGGATGTACACCTGCGACTAATTCGAATTAGTTCCGTGTTCCATTTGATGACTAATGCTAACGCGTACAAAGCCATCATCGAAGAAGCCAGACTTTACGTGCACCGTGTAGAAGTGTTACCTAAAGTGTCAAACGACATCCGTCAAACTTTGAGCAGAACGACGACCAAGTATACTGTTCGACGAGTGAAAGTGAAAACCATCACCGTTGCCTCTGGACTCCAATCCAAGATCGAAGATCATGTTTTCCAACCTCAGTTACCCAAATGTTTGCTCATTGGCATCGTCTGTAATGCGGCCCGCAACGAGCCATCGATCAAAATCATTTCGAGATCCAGCACTTCAACATGTCCAAGGTAGAAGTCACTCGAGATGGCCAAACGTTCAGTATCAAATTTTTTGAACCTAACTTTGCCCAGAAAAAAGCGACGAAGGACATTTCCACCCTATAAAATCAGGCCAACTTCGTGTGGTAATTCAGTTTGCACTAGCTCTAGCCAACACGGCGAACATCATCTTGTATGCAGAATTTGACAATACTCTGGAAATCAACAGTTTGAGAGAAGTTATTCTAGACTATTAGAAAAGAAAAAGATGGAACACGAAGGACCTATGGAGAAAGGCGATGAGGATGTTTTTGATCCAGAACAAAAAGAAGATAAAACTAGTCATTATGTCATGATGGCCAGAACAAGAACAACATTTAGTCTCCTGTTTTGCTCGTGACTCGGCTGAAAGAATCACAGACCTAACCAGAGTACATTGCTTTGGATGTCAAATCGATCATCCTAGTCAAAAAACAACAAATGCATGATGGTGAGTTCAAAAGAAAGGTTGTAAGAATATCTGGATGAGGCATGGTCTCTCATCTCAGAAGAGAAGATTTTGAGAAAGTGGTATAGAGACTAGCGTGATCATTCCTTACCTTTTGTTGACTTCTCTGGAGATCAAACGCATACAAGTTTTCTTGCAACAGAGTTCAGAGACTACCCGTAGTTCATCGACTTACTTGACAGAACTTTTCAAGAAAATATTCAGGTGTGAATTGGGGACTTATGTGAAGAAAAAAAGAATGGATACCTGGGAACTTCATTACTTGCTGACTCACAGTTCGTACACAACTTCATGGAATCCTGTAATGTGTGCTAAAGATGAATTTCCCGTCGAAAACCTAAAGACGTTCTAGCCTATGTCATCAACACATATGACAGTCATCGACCAGGAACCTTTGGGTAGCCGTCTACTTTCCCAACGATCACAATGTGGAATGTTTTGATTCTTACTGATTACCTCCTCTGGAAGACGACACCATTGACTTTATGAGAAGAAATGCTGCATCTACTCGATTCAATAATGTGAGATTACAAGGATCAGATTCTATGGTGTGTGGACACTATTGTGTGTATTTTCTTCATCAAAGCAGTCTTGGATTTCCCTTAGAACATATAGTGATTTGTTTTGATCATGAGTACTCCAGAAATAATGATAAAATAGAAAGATGGTTTGTGAACATTATGGCTATCTCTTGTCCTTAGCTTGGAAACGAACAAAGACAGGGAGGAACATTAGAATACATCAAACCTTTCTAAGATGGAAGCAGCAGCAGCAACAACAGCAACAGCAACATGAGGGAGAAGAGGTGGCGTATAAAATGGAGACAGAGGAGTTCCCTCTCTTCTTCACCGAAAGACGTCCCTGTGCTGCGGTGAAGCCAATGGTGAGACGTGGCCGTCCTGCTATAAGATAAAAATCCAGGAACACTCACCAAACCCAAACGGCGCTTTTTCAGGGCCACAAAGATCTCTAGAAAAAAGAGATACTAATCCTATTTGCCAAAAATTTGTGTTTGTATGTTTTGTGAATGTTTGTGTATGTCTTTGTCTCTCCCCGCCAAAATATTAAAACCCTTTCCTTTATAAAATGTGTGTTTGTATGGGCATATTGTGTTTTTGTGTGGTTATAGTTGTGTATCTATAAACACTTCCTTATTCTTGTGTAAACCGATGCAAACAAATTGCAAAATTGTTTCTTTTAGGTCCGCGCGATTTCTGTTTCCTTTGGTATTCTGTGTGTGAGAGTGTATTCTTTGTGTATTCAGGCAGCAGCAGGTGGAGAGAGCAGACGTGTGGCAGACGTTTGACGGTAGAGGGAGACGCAGTGGACGAGGAGGGGAGGAGGCAGGGTTGGTCTGCACCTTGAGCACCCAACTACAACTACAATGACTCGCTCTTGAAGTATGGAAGTATGAGGCCAAGAAATGCTTCAAGACCAACGGTTTTCAAACTGTCGACCTACCCCCCCCCCCCCCCAGCCAGATCCCACTACATGGAGCAGCATGAAAGCGAGCTACCAGAGGGCACTGCGTTAAAGAAAGAGCTGGCACAGCAGTTAGACAGAGCTTCTCTACCGGGGACCACCTGCTGTTAACAATAGTCGTTTTAAGGGCTAAACAGTCCTTCTAAGGGCTAACACATTGTCTGAATCAATGGGGTTTTCAATTTGGCTCTTTTTCGAAAACCCCTTTTGATTATACTCTTTTAAAACACAAATTTGATCAATTTCGAACCACCGTCTAAAAATTACAACTTAAAATTGTAGTGTGCGTGATACGAAAATGATATGAGTAATTTTTACTCAAAGATTGGTATTTTCTTTTGAAAATAACATGTACACTATGTACACAAAATTCTTAAACTGGAAGAATCGCGTTAAATGGAAAATTCTTTGAAACTTGAAGTATTGTCATAATTGAATAAGTGGCTAACACTTTATTGGTATTAGGGACAGCCCGACTTAGTTAACTGGGCAGAATTTGATCATGTATGAACGTTCCTGGCGTTTTAGCTTCCGTCACGCTTTGCGCTTTCGCTTGCCTAGTCCGTGCCGCCTGCCACTCCAGACTGATACCTTGAAGCAATTCAATCAACAAGTGCGCTATTGCGCACCAGTATACCTGTAAACATTGTGGTTCTAGTCCTATGTACAGATATAAACACACCTCACAATATCATGCCTTCAGTGAACCCCCTTTGTGGGGAAACCATGCATTGATGGTGGGGTGTGTTAAATGTACACACTCTCCAATAGCGCGCATTCAATTAACCCCCTTAAGTGTGAGGAACCATGCTGCGCTGGAGGGGTGTACTCAGTACAGTGTCAGGTGTGTTGCGAACTGTTAACACACGTGACTAAATATAGTGTGTTCAATCACACATTTAATCCCCCTAAGCGTGCTTCGCACGCTGTGGGGGTATATAGTCGTACATGCCCGAAGGGCGAAAACGACTTAAACTCAAAAAGCAATCAATCAATCGTATCCTTTGTGAGGGATCTTTTCCTTCACGTCCGTGCTTTAAGCATATAAAGTAGCGCGTTAACCAGTCGTGCCATTCATTGTCGACCAGACAAGCAAGAAACATTACAGACCACTGTAAAGTTGGAAAGTTGCAAGAAGCCATAAGTTTATTGGAGAGAGTGGAGCACCTCCTGGGTCGGGTGGAGGAGATGAACTGCTATCCCCACAAACGTCATCTGAAAAGGGAGACGACTTCCCTAAGAATAGCCATGGAAACGGTGAAAAAGGTAATGACTGAGGAAGTCGACAAGATCAAAGCAGCGTGGGCAGAGGAGAGGAGGGAAAAGGAGAGACTGAAGAAGGAATGGGAAGAGGAGAGAAGGAGTTTGACAGACTGAATGAGAAATGGATGAAGATTCCAGATAAATTTAGAAGATTGGGTCATGCAGATTGGATGCCACAGGAGGAGAAGGAGAAGAAGGAAGACTGGGAGAAGGAGGCCAACGAGCCTGGGTTTACGCAACTGGTCTCTAACAAGACTAGTTGTAGGAAAACTGGAAACAACTGGAGGCAAAGATGTGTGGCCTGCATTGCCAGACCAGGGAGGTGCCACCACTGCTGAGGAAGTAGTAAACTCCAACGGCCCTTTTCAGGGCCACCCAGATCACTAGAAAAGAGATATACTAATCTTATTTGCCAACAACAATTTTGTGTTTGTTTGTGTATGTATGTTTTTGTGTATGTCTTTGTCTTTCCCCCAAAAAAACTTAAAACCCCTTCAGTGTGATAGTATGTTTGTCTGTAAGGGTATAGTAGTGTGTCTTTAAACACTTCCTACCCTTGTGTGTGATAGTATGTGTTTGTATGTTTTTGTGTAAGAGTGTGTGTCTATTTCACCCCCGTGTTTTTGATAGTATGTTTCTATGTAAGTATTGAGTGTGTGTATAAAACACTCCTACCCTTTTGTTGTTGGATTGTAGGTGTGTGATAAGAGTTTTTCGAAGCCTTATTTAAAATGAAGTTCCATGAACTTCATGAAGACGATGAATAAAAATATTGTTCCTCAGGGCATCCTTGGTTGCAGGTACTAATTCATCCGTCACTGTTGTGTTTATTCTTTGTATATTTCCAAAGAGTGAGGCGACACGAGGACGCTACATGGTTCAATTCAAGTGTAATTAAATGATCATGATGGCGTAAAAAGGCAGAAAAAGCTGTTACCAGACATCATTTCGAATCTGGAATATATTCATGCATGAGCGGACAGTTTGTTCTTATAATATCAGGATCATACAGATTATGCTTTTGTTTACAAAAAAAGAAAAAAGAAAAGACACTCAAATTATTTCGATTGCTCCCTTGCCTAGCTCCCAGTCCCCATCCCCCACCCCCCTCTCCAAGTCCACATCAAGACCGAGACCAAGGGTTCATATCCCACAATCCTTTACATATAATATGTGTCCATTGGCTACGACTAAATGTGTCTAGTTCGGTCAAAGGTATTCAAAAATATCGCTGTAATTGCAATTTTTCTATATTTAACTTTTGACCCCTTCACAGGGACTCCAGAGGAAGGGCCCAAATAGTATACCCATCTCGCAAATAGCCTCTCACAAATAGTTTGCCATATGGGCAACTTATATACTAAGTTTGTTGAATATCCATCCAGCGGTTTAAAAAAAGAAAAAGTACTGACAGACAGAGGGTACAACAATATCTCTGAAGATAGTTACCAACAGACAGAGGGTATGACAATATCCCTGAAGATAGTTACCAACAGACAGAGGGTATGACAATATCCCTGAAGATAGTTACCAACAGAAAGCGAGTACAACAATATCCCTGAAGATAGTTACCAACAGACAGAAGTTATGACAATATCCCTGAAGATATTTACCAACAGACAGAGGATATGACAATATCTCCGAAGATAGTTACCGACAGACAGAGGATATGACAATATCTCTGAAGATAGTTACCGACAAACAAAGGGTATGACAATATCCCTGAAGATTAAGCATGGGGGAATAAGCATAGATAATCTGTGATTCTGATCATAACCTTCACCGACAGTATTTTTATTTTAAAATGATCTTCATACTTTATTTTTATGTTTTACTGTACTGTCATCAGATAGTATTTTGAATTGTATTCCACTCGAATGCTAATATTAAACTATTACCCAGACATTTCTAAATATTCAAGGAAAAATATTTTCTTACCCTGTAACCACCCAATATTTCCAATAATTGTATACCATATGACCATTGTATACCATATGACCAAGAATATAATAACCCCTATTTTATGTAGGCATACATTTATGAAACGCAAAACTGTCATGTACACTTAATGCCGTTTTGATAGTACCCTGCCTAAAATTGGCAAGCCATATCATAAGCCGGTAACTAGTAAAATCTGTTTCTCCCGATTGGTTAGTTGTGTTGCGTAGTGCGTAGCAGGGACCATACGAAGCAGGGAACCAAACTAATGGGCACGGTGCATACTGCGAAAAGTACGGCGATTCCGTACTTTCACTAAGATGGAATATACTAACAAGAATAAGGTTTGTACTTTAGAATGAGCAATTCTATATATGTAGGCTGCTCTGTTTAATTTACGGGGTGTGTGACGGGTACAGTACTAATTTATTATATATCTTTTTGTGTAACTATGAGAAAAAGCAGTCCGACAAAGGAAGTAATCTTCTCCGTAAAAAAAAAAAAAAACAGCCTAAAAATACACATCCGCCCAAAATAACAAATCTAATAAAGAGGACGCTCTAGCGTGTTTTATTTATCTGCGGTCTCACGGGCATCGGAAGTGTGACGCAGTTGACAGCGAACATATGCAATATGCTTAAGCGAGTAGGCCAATTTTAAAATAATTTATGGACGAAACTAAATTTCGTATCGCGGAAACTGTTTTTCAATTCAGTTCTCAGTAGCATGCAGTCCCAAATAATCCTTCTTTCGATCAATGTCGGAATATTTTCTTCGAATGATCGAGAGATAAACCAGTGCGATATTGTTTGAAACAGTTTACGTCGGCTGCTAGACCTCCGTAGTTTACCTTACAGTCTTGTGTGCTCTAAAATATCTGCGAAACAAAAACATAAGCAATTTTTGTCTGGTTGCTTCAATTACGGTACTATCGGCGGTTTGATACAAAACGTTCAATAACTGGTTGCGTTCGGTAAATGGTTCCCATGGGGCTATATCAATCCCGCAAACATTAGACCAAAAGTGATATTTGATTCACTTGCCATCATCCACTCCTAGAAGTTGACAATTTCCTAATGCCCCCCTAATGCTAATGAGTTCAAATTATTATAAGTCTGTAAAAAGTGCGATTGATCTACTTCCCATATATATATATATATATATATATATATATATATATATATATATATATATATATATATATATATATATATATATATATATATATATATATATATTCTATTTGGTCGAACTTTTAACACATGTTCTCAAGTTTAAAATTGTTATATTCAACAACCAACAGTTCCTACTAATAATGGCACTGCAATGGGAACTAAAATGGCACCTTCGTATGCCAATATTTTCATGGAAAGACTCCAGCAAAAGCTTCTCAAGGAGGTATCTTATAGATCTCTAAGCTGGTGTAGATTCATTGACGACATGGAATTGAAATGGATCGAAACGGGCGACAATTTCAAAATATTTTTTTAATTCGCCTATAACTTCCATCCAACGATTAAATTTACGTCTTAGTCATCAAACAGGTCCAGTATCTTTCTAGATAATCAATCTAACCTTCTTGATGGGAACATATAAACTGACCTGTATTCTAAACCTACTGACTCTAACCTGTATCTACTACCAAGCAGCTGCCACCCCCAGTACGTAATAACTAATCTTCCTTACCGTATGTGCTTTCGTACCAAACGCATATGTTCTAATCCTGCTACCTTTAAAAAGAGACTCTGAGAGCTCAAGGGGCACCTTAGAAGGAGATGATACAAAAGGAGTTACATTGAGGAGGCTATTAACAAAACTATACTCCTTGATATTGGAGCTCTCCTGAAATATAACACCAAGAAAACCAACAGTCGTGTCCCCTTCGTGGTAACTTTGCACCCCGATGCCCGAACCAACAACAGATCATTCGGAAGCATTGGCACCATATTGAACGTCTGAAGGGTATATTTAAAAACTTTCCTATAGTTGCGTACCGTAGACCTAAAAATCTCAAGGACCATATTGTGCATACCAAGATAACTTCAAACAAGACCACAGAATCTAACACATACCGCTGCAAAGACAAGAGGTGCATAATTTGCAAGCATATGCCTGAGACCGAATCTTTCGGGAGTTCGACAACAGGAGTTAGCTACACAATCAATCAGAAGTTAGGATGTTGAGCCAAGAATGCAATCTATATTATGACATGCAAGATCTGGGCCACCAAATATGTTGGCGAAACCGCTGAGTTCAAAAAGCGAATGAATAAGCATAAAAGCCACATTCGCAGCAAAATCAACGCGAAAGTCGCCAACCACTACAACTCGAGAGGACATTCAGTCGAGTCTCTTGAGATGCTACCTATTGAATCAAACTTGGGGTGGACCAACATAGAACGCTCACGTAAGGAACAATACTGGATAATACACCTGAAAACTCGTGTGGATTTCGGACTAAATGAAAAAAATGTAACCTTCCCGTTGCAGTCTTATCAAAATTACAGCCAGTCATCAGCGTTTCAACCGTACGCTATGTTTTGTGATAATATTTACCCAAATAGTAACATGTATTATTTTTATTATTATTATTATTATTATTATTATTATTATTATTATTGTCCATTTTCCTCCTTCACAATTCTCTTGACATCTTTCCTTTAAAACCTCCATGCATAACTCTACCGGGATATAATTTCTTTCGCAAATCCTGTAGATGGCGTTGATTGTTCGTCATGCTGTGTTTCCGTCCTTTGTTCACAACATTGAATTAGGTCAGAACATGTTGGTTCTGTATGAATAGACACAATAACCCGCTCTTTTATTATTATTATTGTGACACAACTTTTTATTATATCTCTTGTTGTAAATTTCCTCTAGGGATTTTAACATGTAGGAGTTCAGAATCTATCTTAGATTTTGTGTTTAGTGTCTATTTTGTGTATGTAAGCTGTTTATTCCCCTGAAGAAGACCTTGTTTAGCTCGAAACGTTGGGAAACCGTTTTGAATTTGCGCCGTTATAAAATTTTGTGTCAATATATATATATATATATATATATATATATATATATATATATATATATATATATATATATATATATATATATATATATATATATATATAATAATAATAATAATAATCTGCGACATAAAAGTTTAGAGAATTACCGTTATGCCACAATATAGAATTTTTGGTTGTAGTTTACCACACCGTATGAAAGCGATATGTGCTTCTATGCTACTTTATGTTAACTCGAAAAGCTACATAGGTCGTTTTATTCCAACAGTTATACGAGGCAAAACTTAATTCTGCCCATCCCCCCTCCCCCCGCAGAGTTGCTTGGGACGTTACTCCGCCACCGATCCACACGTCCATCTGTTTCACTCGTAGTTTTTACACGACATTCATCGACCTAACAAAAAGCCTTTGACACAGTCAGTCGTGGAGGCATTTAGAAGATCATAGCAAAATTTGGTTGCCCAGAGAAATTCATCGTGATGTTTTGGCAATTCCATGATGGTATGCTCGCTCGTGTTGTGGACGACGGAGAGTCATCCGAACCATTCCCAGTCACCAATGGAGTCAAGCAATGATGTGTGTTGGCTCCAACCCTCGTCAGTATTATGTTTTCTGACATGCTCACTGATGCCTTCTATGACTATGATACCGGGATCGACATCAGATACCGGACTGACGGCAAGCTCTTCAATCTGAGGAGACTACAGGCGAAGACGAAGTTGCAGAAAAGTGACTGTTCGTGATCTCCTTTTTGCTGAAGACTTTTCCCTGAAAGCCAAACCTGAGTCTGACATGTAACACAGTATGGACCATTTATCTTCAGCTTGTGGCAACTTTGGTCTCACAATCAGTATCAAGAAGACAGAGATGATGCACCAACCTGCACCAGAAGAGCCTTACGTAGAGTCTACCATCACAGTAAATGGCCAAACCCTCCTGGCAGTGGACAAGTTCACCTATCTCTGCAGCACACTGTCACATGCTGCCCACATCGATGATGAAACCAACGCTAGAACTGCTAAAGCAAGTGTGGCCTTTGGCAGACTGCGTGCAAATGTGTGGGAGCGCAGAGGCATCAGTCTACAAACAAAACTGAAAGTCTACACAGTCATTGTATTGCCGACCATGCTGAATGCATGCGAAACCTGGACGGTGTACAGACACCATGCCAAGAAGCTGAACAAGTTTCCCATGGGCTGCCTGAGGAAACTGATGAGGATAAGATGGCAGGACAGACTCTCAGACACTGAGGTTCTCACACGGGCAGGCATTCCAAGCATCCACACTCTGCTGATGAAATCACAGTTGAGATGTGCAGGCCGCTTCACCAGGATGTCAGAAGAGCGACTATCAAAGAGCGGCGAGCTGACGGAGGGAAAGCCAGGGCCGGTTTAACCGCTAGGCAAACGAGGCGGTCGCCATGGGCGTCAAAATTTGTGGTGCGACAAAAAAACTGAATGAATAAAAAAAAAAAAAAGAGAAATAGCGCAAAATAGAAGATAATAAGCGTTTAAATATAGAAAGAGAAAAACAGAAGGAAAGAATAATACACAGTATTCATTTTCAAAAGTTAATTGAGGGGGGGGGGGCGCAATGCTGAAGGTTCGCCTAGGGCGCTAAATACCCTTGCGACGACCCTGGGGAAATCAATCTCAGGGTAGTCCGAAGAAACGCTTCAAAGGTTCCCTCAAGTCATATTTGAAACACTTCAACATTGACCCTGAGTCTTGGGAAGATCTCGCACAGGATCGCTCCTCTTGGAGCTACATACTTGGAACAGAGGAGAATTGCAGAGGCAGTGCAGAAGCGTGAGCAGCAGAAATCTCAGAATTGCATAGCATCCTCTGTTGATCAAGCAGACCCAAGAGGCATCGCCTGTCAGGTGTGCCACAGACAGTTCAGATCACAAACTGGCCTGATCATCCACTCACGTACTCACAGAAACCAAACCAGTTAGTGATGTCATGGTCATCTTCGAACTTGAATGACGAACAACAACATAAGCGCTAAACTCCACCTGTGTGCCATATGCATGGGTCTTACACGCTAAACTCCACCTGCTATTAAAATCATTTCACGGTGTACATGTCATACAAGCTTTGCTAAATTCAAAAAAACATTTGCTGTAACATGAGATTATATTTGTGTTCAAATTCTTTACAGCGTGTTCTGGCAAAAGTGTGAACCTGGCGACCGCAATTTTCTCCAGATGAATCCGGCAAATGTTTGAGCATAGGATACAGCATATGATCGTTATTCTTAGAAATATTTATAAATCACATTTTAAAAAAAGATTTAAAATAAACCTTGCTCAATCGTTACAAGCTGTTTTCGTATATGAATACAGCTTACTGCACGAGATCGACTCATCCAAGCAGCTACATTCTGCCTGATTATGCAACAACAACAA
This sequence comes from Margaritifera margaritifera, assembly GCA_029931535.1. Classification (NCBI taxonomy): domain Eukaryota; kingdom Metazoa; phylum Mollusca; class Bivalvia; order Unionida; family Margaritiferidae; genus Margaritifera; species Margaritifera margaritifera. Next base: position 1,982,070 of record JAQPZY010001299.1, read on the forward strand.
CAACAACAACAACAACAATAATAATAATAATAATAATAATAATAATAATAATAATAATAATAATAATAATAATAATAATGTATTTACTTTAAGAGGAAAACTTTAGCATTAGGGACCGACCATTTAATTTTCGGTGGAGGAGGAAAAAGGTAGATGTTTTTTTTTTTCAACTAATATGATGGATAGAATTAAGTATTTTTTCTGTTATGGCAAGATATTTTTTTTTCAACTAATATGATGGATAGAATTAATTACTTTTTCTTTTTTCTCAGGTTTTTTATTCCAACTAGTATGATGGATAAAATTAATTATTTTTTCTTTTATCTCAAGATATTTTTTTCAACTAATATGATGGACAGAATGAGTTATTTTTGCTATACAAATGACAAAAGAATTTTTTCAAGCCATATGGAGGCCGTAACTTTTTTTTAAAAAAATCCCAAGCTCCCCCCCACCCCCACCCACCCACCCCAAAAAATTAAATGGTCATTCCCTGAAACGCCAATCTTCCGTGATGATTCTATTTTATGATTGTTTTTCATTGGCACCATTCTGCTAAACAATCTGAGCCAATTTTCCCTATGAAATACATATTCAGGAGACAAGTGAAAATGAAGTAAAATAACTATTAAATATATAACATAATTACGTTCTGTTCCAAATACATGTTTTAAGAAGTGAGTTTCTAGCGTAATACTAGATGCATCCTTTACAATTGATATTCACTTCGTACATGTAACTGTTTTACAGTTGAATTTGGTTCAAGGGATTATATTCACTTCGTACATGTAACTGTTTTACAGTTGAATTTGGTTCAAGGGATTATATTCACTTCGTACATGTAACTGTTTTACAGTTGAATTTGGTTCAAGGGATTATATTCACTTCGTACATGTAACTGTTTTACAGTTGAATTTGGTTCAAGGGATTATATTCACTTCGTACATGTAACTGTTTTACAGTTGAATTTGGTTCAAGGGATTATATTCACTTCGTACATGTAACTGTTTTGCAGTTGAATTTGGTTCAAGGGATTATATACATCCTACATCCTCCTTATAAATGGAAGATTTTTACGTGTTCTTAATTTCTTGAAATTGTATCGTTAACAAAATGAGTGTGAAAATATGAGTCCTGAAAATCTTATATGAATTTAAACATTCAAATGTTCTCTTTTTTCTCTCCCCCAAAGAATCATATTATATTACATATGAATTTAAACATTCAAATGTTCTCTTTTTTCTGTCCCCCAAAGAATCATATTCTATTACATATGAAGTTAAACATTCAAATGTTCTCTCTTTTCTGTTCCCCAAAGAATCATATTCTATTACATATGAATTTAAACATTCAAATTTTCTCTTTTTCTGTTCCCCCAAGCAATCACATTCTATTACATATGAATTTAAACATTCAAATTTTCTCTTTTTTCTGTTCCCCCAAGCAATCACATTCTATTACATATGAATTTAAACATTCAAATGTTCTCTTTTTTTCTGTTCCCCAAAGCAAGCATATTCTATTACATACTGTAAACATTTATCTGTTAGTATAATTTTTTTTTTAAATGGACCGAATTGTCAGTTTTTCCCTCCGTTGCTTTTGCTCATTTAATTTGTACATGACGTTACCTAAAGAAGGGTCTGAATGTTTTGCTTAGTGAATCATTTTATTCACTCAATATTTATTGACGAGAAAAATTGTTTTGCTTAGTGAATCATTTTATTCACTCGATATTTATTGACGTGAAAAATGTTTTGCTTAGTGAATCATTTTATTCACTCAATATTTATTGACGTGAAAAATGTTTTGCTTAGTAAAACATTGTATACACTCGATATTTATTGACGTGAAAAATGTTTTGTTTAGTGAATCATTTTATTCACTCGATATTTATTGACGTGAAAAGAAAAGACGCAGAAGACAAAAATAAATTGGTCTAAATAGTCCAAATTCTTTTATTATATCACGCCATTCACATACTGATTTTAAATTGGCCTAAATGGTCCAATGCTTTTTTTATATTTTCATTTTATCCACTCGATATTTATGGACATGAAGCGAAAAGATGTAGAAGACCAAAATTAACTGGCCTAAATAGTCCAAATTCTGTTCTTATATCACGCCATTCACATACTAATTTTATTGGAACTAACTTCATATGTTGGAGCCATCTAGTGACAATCAATACGGCTTGTAAATACGCCGTAAAGGTTATTTAGTCAAATTAAACAAACCAAGGCATCGATAATTAAAATAGATATTGTTCGATGATAGGAAATTATTTTTTCAAAAGAACAGAAAAAGAAAGCACCTGTTCCATTTACATCGTATTCAAAAAAAAAAAAAAAAAAAAAAAAAAAAATTGGCATAATTATGGGGATGCAGATGTGTCAAATGATAGCCAAACAAAAGCCCAAGGGCGGGCTGGTGTAGTTGTCATTAACTTTATTTATTCATGAATATTGATACGTTGTTAGTTGTCCTGTACCTCCTAACGACACTGAAAAAATAATTTAGTAAAAAATATCTTTGTAAACAAAGTTATTAATTAATAAACGTTGTCGATTTGATATCCTATAACTGATTGCCAAAGAAATATGGCATATTGATGACGCTCATTGATCAGTTTTAAAGGGGAGAGGGAATGGCTATTAAATTTACCAGATCCTTATGAGCCTATTAACGTAAATTGTTTTTGATTTAATTATGGAAATGGGACAATCCAGATTAAAATAATCTTCGATTAGTCGATCTTTAAATTTGTCTGAATTGCAATTTTTGGGTTACGTATGTTTGCTGGAACTATAACAATCGTCTACAATCCAAGAGGTACTCTGTGTGTGTGTGTGTGTGTGAGAGAGAGAGAGAGAGAGAGAGAGAGAGAGAGAGAGAGAGAGAGAGAGAGAGAGAGACTCAATGAAACGGTTA
>JAQPZY010001299.1:1987500-1992500 GCA_029931535.1 Margaritifera margaritifera
ATATTAGAACATGCTGGTTGGTAGTAAATTGGAGGTATATCAAATTCTATATGAATAGTTCATGCATAAGTATAAATGAACGAAAAAAGAAAAGAAAAGAGTTTTAAAAAGCACACTAATAAAGAATATTCACACACCCAATATATTGGTTATATTTCTATCAAACTTCAATTATATCTCAAATTTGGTGCCCATTCCCAACGAGACTCAGATGAATGGTCAAAATTAATGCCTGTTGTTTTATATTTGTTTCTTTGTGTATTTGATTCTTTGTTTCTTTTTTCTTTACATAGAAAGTTTTAAATTTTTTAAAGTTTAAACAATATATAAACGTATGAAGAATTGATTTTTCGTATTAGAAAATGATGTTACGCTGATTGTGTTACTGCATTCTACGTTACTGCATAACTACGTTACTGCATTCTACGTTACTTTAAAAGTTGGAGCTCGAAGACTCCTTACGTCCCACCCCTTCTTCAGCAGCACGGTAATTCAATGGTCTTTTACTTGTCAGCGCACATAGAAACGTAAATGTACATGAAATAATTAAAAAGGAGTACATGTATCTGAACTCAATAATGTCCCAAAGTCTATTAATGTTAGGAAATTAAAGTATTTTATGGTTTCTTTATTTTGACAAGAATCGTCCTTGAACATTAAGTATAGATATGGTAAATATCAATTATTTCTTTTGACAACATGTATAACTTAATTAAATTTAGCATTTACTTTAGCTATTACATTAGGCCATGCTACCAGAATTTCGCGCATGACCAAAATCCACGAGAAGAATTGTTACCATTATTTTCGGAAAGTGGAGCAGTCAAATTCAATTCAACTGCTACGTATTAGACAAGGACAGAATCTCTCTCTCTCTCTCTCTCTCTCTCTCTCTCTCTCTCTCTCTCTCTCTCTCTCTCTCTCTCTCTCTCTCTCTATAACTGAAGGTAAAAATCGATAAATCTTTTGTTTAGAACAATTACATCATTCTGTCATAAACAGAGTCACCAAAAAGGCAGGGCAATGACCATAGGTCAGACTTGTTTATGGTCCCTGACTGCATTCATCCAAGCATAAAACAAAGTGTAACTACTGTTTTTCATCATTTTATGGAGACAGCGACTAATTTGCTGGATGTCACATTTGTATCGTGTCCCATTTCCTCTCACGAATCGATTTATCATCTCAGCCGTCAAACGTTCTCCACCCCTGAGACTCGTACACATTAATTAATTATACAATAGCTAATGAAAATGCAAATACTAGAATATAAAACTGTATGCAAATTAATAATTTCCTTTCTGAATATCTCCTACCTTTAAAAAGAGCAAACAAACGATTAAATCATTCTCACCTGCTCAGTTGGCAGACAAGAAGCCTTTAGTCATTAAGGTGCCGTATTCACTCATTTAAATTGCACTACTAACTTACAACCATGTTGACTAATGCCTGCTGTAGCTTTTAGTATGAGTCAATCGTGTTTCACGAGACTGTTTCAGTATACATGTTGTGAGAAAATCACGAAGCAGAACCCAGTCTGCTCGTGCATCAAGGGGAAGAAAAGCAGGCTCTATTCTTCCGTGGTGTATAGTATGTGGAAATATTTGTTTTTAGATTTAAATGTCTTGTGAATAAGTGCATACGATATGCAAATATTGCAGGTATTCAAATCCAAATTTGTCAAATGGCTCATTAATTATTGCATCGATTTGATTATAGGGCAAGAAAAAAAATACAAAAAAAATTGGCAAGGATGGACAATAATTATGCGTTATGCCATTTGAAAAGACTAATATTTGGTGATTCACAGGTTTTGTATGGTTAGTAACAAGAAAAGAAAAAAAAGAAAAAACAAAAACAAATGCAAGGCACCTTGTAGAACGGATAAAAGAATTCATCCAGAATGTTCATAATCGAAATTGCCGTAACATATATCGATTTTCACTATTTTTTACGTCTTTTATAATTCTACATGGTCTCTTGTGATACAAATCCTCTCACCACTTCAGTAAAAGTGTGTAATCTACCCACCAACCTACCCGCTTATACCTATTTCCAATTAAATTTCTTACCTACATACATACCTTTGTTCTTCCTAAGTACATACCTAGATATTGTCCCACCCATCTAACTATCTAAAACTATCGTTCACTCTTTGAGCACCCGATAAAGTGCCAACCTGTCTTACCGCCAAAAATTTGTTCAATTTGGGTCGCTCATCTTTCATTTGATCTTATTACAGACACCTTTGCCTACCGCTTTGTATCATCCAACAATTAATACGATTTTTAAAACTTTTCTTTAAAAGTCTAATATAACCTATTGACAAGGATAATGTGGGTATTCTATTGACGAGGATACCATTGATATTCTATTGATGAGGATACCGTGGGTATTCTATTGACGAGGATACCATTGATATTCTATTGATGAGGATACCGCGGGTATTCTATTGACGAGGATACCATTGATATTCTACTGATGAGGATACCGTGGGTATTCTATTGACAAGGATACCGTGGGTAATATATATATATTGACGAGGATACCGTGGGTATTCTATAGATGAGGATACCAAGGGTTGTGTTTTTTTTATCTTGTACAAAATTATGTTTCTTAATGAGTAAAAGTCAAAGGTTAATTGGTAATATACAATATTGATTGAAGCCAATCAAAATGCATAGAATAACTACTTATGGTTATCAAAGAAATGCTTATATGTAGTTTAACCCTAAAGAAAGAGAAGTGATGTCTAGTCATGGGTCGTCAATATAGGACAGGACTAAAAATAGGTGAATAAATGTTGAACAGTTCGCTTTACATAATGTAGAGAGATCAAGAGGAACTATTCCACATTTCTTTCAGAATGAATTGGTATTAATTACGCTATGACAAAGTTTATACTGAAGCACAAATTTTATATATTAACTTATAATGTTATTTCCACGCATTTTTTCTCATTTTGTTTTTGTAAATCAGTAGTTTACATTTCTTGACTCTTAGAATGTATAGATTTATAACTTTCCAAAAATCAATTACAATTATTGGATTGGTTCTGTTTGATTTGGTGTTTAATGGCACATCAACACAAGTAGGTTATTTAGTGCCGAAGCAATTGGAATAAAGTGCCTACTCAACGACACACCACGGTAGCTGACTTGGGCTGATCCGATGGTAGGATTCGAACCCGCACCCTTTCGGTTGCGAATTCATCATGCTAACCACTGCGCCGCCGCGGTTCCTGTCTCCATTAGCAGGCTCTTACGACATACGGGAGGGTGCATGGGGTCTATTCTATGTGCCTGAGCGCACAAAAAATCAAACAATTATTGGAATAAGTTGACAATATAACAAATGTTGTATAGGAGGATTGGAGGGTTAGTATATTGTATATGTGTGTCGGGGTTGGGGGAGGGGGAGCTTGGATGTACACAGGTTAGCATGATTGTAGCGTGTGCCTTTATTATACCTTTCATATAACCAAATATACTTCATCAATGATACTTGTTATTCCGTAATAAGGCATCAATAAAAAAAAAAAGCTTTCAGTGCTGGTGGTTGTTTTTATACCACCGAACTATTCCCTGTGTTTCGATCAAGATATTCTGTCATTCTATTTGACTTGTTTACTAAATAATTAGTTTTTAGTTTTTGATAAGACGATAGGAAAAATTGCATATTCATCAAAAATATTATCTATGTTATCGTAGAAAGTTTAAAAATTTCCTTATAAGTGATGGGGCGAGGAACAATGGTTTCTTATTGGTGAGCGTTAGATTTATGCATAAGAATTTGTGTATGAAAAGTAAATGGAAATTTCCACGGGTTGTGAAATATAAAACTTGTCAAGTTATAATTAGGGCTAACAATATGGTAAATGGTGATGTTGTCTTTAGCTATTCAATATAGGTTTACAAAGACTTAATTGATACGTTTAATGTTTCTGTCTATCTGTCTCTCAGTCTGTATGTTTGTCTGTCTGTATGTACAATTGTTTTTTGAAAGAAAAGAATAGTAGGTCAGTTTGTTTGAATGTGTGTATGCCTGCATGTATGACTGTATATATCACTGTATGTATGTATTTATGTGCGTGCGTATGTGTTTTTTGTGCTTTTTGACCCAAACCCGTGATAAATGAAAATAAACAAATTTCAATGTATCACTTTTCCCATGGAAATCTATTGACACGACTTGATATTATTTTGATGGTCCTATAATCTGGTAATTCATAATGTATTTAGTACTAGCCAGCGGTCGTGGATTCAAGCTCAAACGGAAATGTTTTTCATAAGCTTTATTTAATAATCGGGTTTCAAGATCCACAGCAAAGAGAAGACGAACGGCCCTTGTTTCTCACAGAGTTTCATGGCCTCATGTAAATATATGTTTAACTGTTTAATATGTTGGTTTTACTGTTCTTAGCTTAGACGTGTATTCAATGACATCTGCATATATTTCCTCATCTACTTCAATACTGGAGGGTAACGAAGGACATCAAGTCCAGTAATATCAGCAACATGATGGATTGATCGATTGGTGTTTAATGAAACATCAACACGTGCCAGACTATTAAGTACTGAGGCAGTAGAAATAACTTGGCTTAAGTACGTGAAATTAGCAGTGAGCAGTACACTGCTCCCCACTGCTGGCAGTTTTGCAGTGATAATCACGGTTGGTCGTTTTCCCGTACAAAATTAAGATTTAAAAAAAAATTATTTTGCTAGAAAAAATCTTTTTTTTTCGTCTAAAAAGCCTTTACGTTTGATAATTATCCCCACACTTTAGATAGGGCATACTGTAAAACACTCCATATGTCCGTCCACCCAACACCCTGTCTGTCGATTTATCCGTCCGTCTGTCTTTAATCACATCTCCTAAACTGCTGGGTTGAAATTCACCAATCTTGTACATAGGTTGCCCATGTAGTGACTGTCTTCGAGAGTGTATGCATTAGGATCACTGCCCTATGGTCCCTGGAGTGGGTAAAAAGTCAAATATAC
>JAQPZY010001299.1:1995000-2019340 GCA_029931535.1 Margaritifera margaritifera
ATTACAATTGAAACAAGACATAGCCTAGTGTGTAATTTTAATGCACTTTAGGTACGAAACTCTTTCCTGGTAAATCAATATGAAATGCACATGACCAAAACCAATATTCATTTAACTTCATCACTGAACTTGGTACTGATAAACTCTTGCAATCATGTGCTGATGTTACTATAAAAATGGACATCTCCCCTGCTTCTGTACACTGGTGAGCACAAATAGAAAGAGTTTATAAATGCATGGATAAAGAAAGCTCCGAAATTTTACAATTAATGAAAATTTCCATCTACATCAATTAGGTTTTGAAAAGGAAGCATCTATCGACATCTTCATCAGTTGAAGCAAAATATATATTCGTTAATTTGACAAATAATGGCAATTATCATTACAATTAACACTGATGTCTTGTGTTTTTGGACACCACTTAAACATCCGACCAACCAATTACATGACCGCATTTCAGTTATTCTTAATATCATTAGTTTAATCCCCCCCCCCCAAAAAAAAAAAATTGTTTTCGTCGTACAACCTTCAAAATTGTGATTGTTGCTGCTACATTGCCAATAATAATAAGCAGTATACTGCTCGTTACTGTTCACGATTAACGATCATTTTCCCTGAGCAAATCACGGTTGCCGACTCGAGCTGGTCTGGACGGGATTCGAACCCTGAAGCCAATGAGCGTGAGTTAAGCAGGCTAATAACTGAGCCATAGCGGCTCCCTCAACAACATAATAACATTAAAATTAAAAATATATTCCCTGCCATACTGAACCTCCAAAGAAGTTTACATCTTGTACAAGAAGGATCGGAGTTCACGTCTGAAGGATTCTTTCTTCTCAGTGCTGATTTATTACGCTCTAGGGAATGTTGGTGTCGTCTTCGCTAAAATTGCACAAATGAAGTGGAGCATGCTAATATGGCAAAATGCTCCACGTGGAGATCATCAAATTCAAATTTGTTCCGGTTTCATAAAAAAAATGTTGAAATAAATTCAGCGGCAGCATGTACGAAAATAAATACATCTAACTTAAATCTCCCTTTCTCTTCCCGCAATTAATACGGTCTATTAGCCTTTTACAACAGAACTTAAATCGTGACTTCATTCTAGTGATTTACTTCTATCTTCAGCAAGACCCCTAACCTGTATTGAACGGAAAGTGTACAATCGAACCAATTTAACCATTTTAAAGAGAAAACAAGTTCTTTGATCAATGAATCACCAAAGCGAGCTGAATAGCTCTGATAAGAACATATTAATTACAGATTGAATCGGTCGATGTTCTATTGAGAGTTTTTCCTCTTGGTACCTGCTTATTGAAAGTAGAATAATTATGCTGGATAAACGGACTAGGCGACATTGGATTTTTTGTATGACGAAATCGCCGCTTTTTTCTCTATAGGCTTTCACTTATCAGATATTTGATTACAGTGTATCGGGTTTAAGCCATTAACTGCACGAAACTCAATAGTCCGCATATAACTTTCAATATTAATTTTCCTATAAAGAATACAGTTTTCAAATATGAACATGTTCGCGAGCCTGTGATTTAAGTTCTGTTTCCGGTTTTGGCCATGTAGCTATTACACTATCGTTTATGTTGTTTATCTTCAAATGCATTACAGAAACGTGCCTATTTAGTCCGTGTTTGAATTTGTGAATTTATGGATCAAAAATTTGCGGTTTTAGATTTTCATTAAACACTTTTTGTGTATTCATCGTCGAGATGTTCTAAGTTGAAAGCTTTTGAGATAGTACTAATGAATCAATTAACCTAGATGTAAATGCTAAAATTGCCTTCGCCGGTCAGCATGTCGTTCTGTAAATATAGTGAGTTCTAAACAGATATGAACTTAGATTTTATAACTGATCTCCAAGTGTCCGCCTATTCACTAATTGAAAATTGATCGTTTGATCTACATAATTGCACACAAACTTCAGGTTTTTTTTACACCATATTCCACAAGTTATCTAAACAATAATCTGTAACTAGACATAACAGCTGATTGGGTCGGAGTTTTTCCGTAAAGATGTTCTTTACTTCCACTGATTTTCCATTTCAACATTTATTTTATTAATCGCTTATATGCTTGAAAATTAAGGGTCCGTATACATTGTAAATTAAAGTTAATAAACCTTGCTGCATCAGCCTTTTGGTTTATGCATGCATGTTCACAAGATAAACATGTAGCTTTAAAGCGCTCATTTCTTTAGCTGGTTCATTGATGGACATTGTGGAGTTAATGAAGATGTGTCCCTAATCACCCGAATTTCCATTGGTCAAACAGCCAAGCTTCGAAAACCTTGCTTTACGGACTAGAACATGCTCAATTTCAAACATACAACTTTTGATAACGTTTACATTATCAAGCCACAGTGTAGTACTTACGGTATTACTGGTTTATACAGTAAGATTTATAAACCTTGCTTTACAGTGCTGTATAAATTTATAAACCTTGGCTTTTTTGACCAATCAAAAATCGAGCTTTAAAGGTACGAGGTTTCATATCTACAAATGCCAAACATTTGGGTCATTTGAAATAGGTAACGAAATAAATAAGTGTATAAAATAGGCAACTTGGTTTCCCGTGTGAAGATGCTTAAAACATAAACTAAAAGGTTATAATGCAACGTATATTCATCTTGCTTTATCGTGTGAATATGCCCTAAGATTTACACACCTTTGCTGTGTTTGACCAATCAAAATCTGGCCAAAAACATCACGAGTTTATTAACCCCAAATATATATATTTCTTTTACCATTTGGGCATGTATTTCTTTTACCATGTGGGCATGTAAGGATCATAACCCGAAAATCAATGGCTTTAAAACAAGCTTTATAAACCTTACCGTTTATACGGGCCATCGTGCAAATCATCTGGTTCAAATTTGAATGTCACACTTATCGCACTTAAACCCGCTAAATGAATATTTACTAAATATTACTCTGCATAATGATATTACTAGCAGGGAGAGAGTCGTAATTTTTGTTTCTACGAGAGTCTGAGTTGAAGAAATAGTGGTTTGTTTTGCATACAATGGCTGCCCTTTCTGTTTTGTACTGAAAACTAATATTTTAGCTCGGAAAAGTGAGTGAACCCCCAAACTCCCATGTTCTCCCTCCCATCCGCCACTACATAGGGATCAAACACTTAATATCTGAGTTTGAAACTGAGTGCTTCACCACGGGGCTTGTAGTTTGTGGACGAAAGGATCCACGTTCTTCAGTCTTATAAAGCACAGACTCAAAAGAGGAAGGCTGGAAGAAAACAATTCATTTTCTTCCATTAAGAAAGGGAGGCATAATTTTGCAATCAAAGACAAAGCAACACTTTTTAGGTAAAAAGGTTTCCATTTCACACTTTAGAATTTCTCTTTTAATCGTTGCATTAAAGCCTTCAATAGGACCCCTCTGGGATTTTTTCGAGTTTCAAGTAAACCTGCAGACGCTTTCACGCAGTTTTAAAACATTTTTTCAGCAGAAAGAGGAATTCTGCTCTCAAGTAAACATATGTCACAAAATATTCAACGTTTAGTTCAATTCAGCAGCGATAATACATCCTCTCTCTCGATCATCTATCTATCTATCCAACCAAGATATCCGATTTATACTAAAGTAGTTTTAGGTAATCGGTTGTTTAGATACAGTATATTTAAAATGTCAATACATTTTCGAGTTACTGGAAGAAGTACGCTTATATGAAAACACTATTGGCATTGTCCATGGTCTCGTACTCGCTATCGCTCGTCCTCGACCTGGTAAAATGCCAATAGTTTTTCCAATACCCCACCCCTGATATAAGCATACTACTCTGTTGTAATTAGCTTTTGATTTGACCAGCTTGGTGAAAATATGTTCGCTGTAGAAGGTATCTCACAGGGTCGGTCACTCTCTCTTGATATTCAGGCTTAATGACCTATCATGATGACGACCTAACTTCCGATGCGAACAGAACTAAACCAGGTTGGCAGGAAGTTAGGTTATGAGTCCTAGTAGCTGTTTACACAAACAACCGGGTGCAGCGGAAGTGCGATTCCGATGGACCTTAATCTGCTGAGGAATTAAAATATTCAACAGGGCTAGCATTCGGTCCGAGATAGGGCTTTTGATTCGTGCTCCCTATCCTTTATATAATGATTTTACACAAAAAGATGCTTGAAGATTTTAGATGACGTGATTACCCTGCCATTACGTAATTACTTTACACAAAAATTATGACTGTCTACTTAGAGAGATAAAGTTACTTATATAATGGCTTGGGGTGATCATCACGTCCATAATCTGTATGAGGCTAATGAAGATGGTGACATCATACACATTTTGTGTCGTCAGAAAATTTTAAAAATTACGACTATACTCTCATTGCAGTATCAAGCATGGAAAAATGTCAGAAAGTATTAAGCGCGCATCGTTTTATTTTCGAGTGTTTTCACGGTAAAGGATCTTGTTATGGATCACATTAACGGTGACAAATCTGACAATAGAATAGCTAATCTAGAAGCAGCCACACGAAAACTAAATAAACTGAAAGGTAGCACAAAAAAGACAGGTCAGTAAGAGCAATTAAAAGATCGAAACAGAAGAAGAAATATTTAGTTCTTTGTACAAAGCTCAGAATTCGCTTTAGTTTGCTGCAGCGGTATCTGCAATAAATCATATTCTCCAATTCGAGAGTGCTGGTACTCCTTCAGCTTTGTGTAGGTCTCATCATGTGTTTAGATTTTGTAAATATGTTAAATATGTTAAATTAGAGATTATGTTTACGATATATAATGGCCAACTGGCGAACGCATCCAGTTTACGATAATCACCAAGCCATCGAGCTAGTGAAATTCGGAATATAAAAAGCGGACGCGCTTCGACTAGGCAACCAAACAATGTGGGCTATATACTTCCTGATGTTTCCCGTTCTGATACAACAAGTGTGACATTGCAAGCACATCGCTTTATTTATTAATGTCATCGCGGTATTATTCAAGTTGGTTTTGTAATAGATCATAAAAATGGAATTAGGTCTGACAACAGGTTAGAAAATCTTGAAGCTGTTAGTCAAAGTGAAAACTGCAAAAGAGGACAACCTGCTGGTGGTAAAAAAAGAACCGTAACCAGTACAAGCGAAGCGAGCTAAAGAGATTTTTTTCCTTGTATAAAGCAGAAAAATCTCTTGGAACAAATCGTAGTGTTATATACCATTGTTCTTAGAGCATACAAAAACAACTTTTTCAAAAGTTCATAATGTAAGATTTACCTTTAATTCCTCCTAAGCTTCATTAATAATTTTGTAGATAGTTGTAAATATTTGATGTTGTAAATGTTTTGCCTAGACCAGACATAGTTCAGCAAAAATATCACGCGCAGGCATATCAGGGTTGTCTTCTTTTTGCTTATTTGTAAAATGACCATGTGCTCTTGTGCTTACGCCATCATCCAGGATAAATCTCTTATCATCGTATCCAGATAACCCAATCTTGTTTAACACCACTGTATGCATTATATGGTTTTCCGACCTGATCGTGCTCATGGTTGGGTATTGTTTCTCACCTTATAACGTTTTTGACAACGCACTTTTTCACACTTTTTGCTGGCTTTTCTGATTCGTCAAGTAGCTCGAGCAAGTACATCTTAGCTAGTAGTGCCGTGACCTCTTTAATTTCAGCAACATGCTCCTCCTTGAACTTGCCGACAGCTTTTATATTGGTCTTGACATAAAACTTGCTGAGTTTGCTATCTTTTTCAGGATAATCAGAAAAATTGAAATGTTCTTCCATAGCAAACATTGTCCTCGAACACATCATCTGTCAAAATTTCATAGCATAGCGAGTCAGTGTCAGTAAGCAGCAGCTTTGCCCGATTGTCATATTTCTTTTTCATTAAAATTCAACATGTGATATTTTGACAGCTGAAGTACAGCAAAACCGACGTAAATTGGAATTGGTTTATTTAATTTTACGTGCATTTTCTTTCAAGGAATCGCTACTAAATTTTCATCAAATATCTCCATGCTGACAAAAGCTGGGTCGGCCACAAACTTGTCGCGCCTCTTGACATCATTGGCAGTTTCGACGTTTACTCGTCGCCTGACGTTTACTCGTCGCCTGACGTTTTTCATTGTTTTGCCAAAGGCTGAATTGTTCATGAGCTTGAAAAAAATCTTGTTTGAATTTATTTTTTGGTGCGATTGCTGCGATTTTCTCTGCCGTATTAAAATCGATATAATGTTTCAGCCAGGCCTCTTGTTTTAAACTTAGCACGCGGTGTACTTGAATCAGATTTAGTATTACGTCTAGGCACTGCTGCAGGTTTTTATAGTGGATCACATAGCGATATTTATGATGAAGATTTGGGATCAGCTTTGGTACTTTGAAATTGTCAACACCCAGTTTTTCTTTAAGATCTGCAGCATAATCACTTAGCATAGAATCTTCAACGGTTATGCTAGCTGGTGCTAAAGGATAATCGTTGTGATCATCATGAATTTTAGCAGGGTACTCGAGATCAACTTCAAGAACGTAGCCGGTGTATTCATCGCTGCGTAATAATTTCTCTGTAAAATATTCAGGAGTCATCCACTTGAAATCGCGAACAGGCAGCTTCTGTGACCTGGCATAAACAATGTAAGCATCAAGATAAGTAATATATTTTGATTCTTTTTCCGAATCGTGGTCAGGTAGATATTGGTTATTGGCCACAGAATGTCTGTGCGTGATTACTGAGATACCGCCTCGAATTTCCTTTTCAAAGAAATTATGCATCGGTAACTAGTTCCCGATGAATTTCTGTCATCTTGAGAGCAGCATCCCAAGAAAAACCAGGACAAGAATAATATTCGACAAGATCAAGTTCGCAATCAAACTCTTCTGCGGTATACCTGAATGATTTTGTATTTTTAGCAAGTTCATCTAGTGATTCGTTCATAAACTGGAGGCTGTCAATAAAGCGCAGGTCGCCAAGATAAAATGACAGATACTTTTCCATATTATTTGGAATGCAAGTAATCATTTTCTTGAACTTGCCAAAGTGCTTTACAATGAGATGCGAATCATAGCCTCTAAGATTATGAAGCACTGGAATAAACTCAGGCCTTCTTAATTTCAGTTTGCACTTGTTATGAGCAGCGCCACGATATCTACCCGTAAAATAACAACGATCTCGAACTCTGTCGTCGCCAAGTTGCTGATTACATATCCAGCATAACTTAGCCTGAGAAAAGTCTTCTTGGTCCTGTCCACTAAAAATAATTCTTGTTGAGCTAATTTTCTGAATATAATTAACTTCATCAAGCAGATTCTGTATCAAATTATCGCCACAGTTTTATCCGGGAAATAATTTTATACGTTTGCTTAAAGCATTGTTAACGGAAACAACTTTGTACGCGTAGCCGCATTGAACGTGCTCCTGGTATCTTCTGGTAACAGATTTGTCAGGATCGTTGTCTGGTCCCTCGACAGGAATCAATAGTTATTCAAAATCAGCATAAATTATGAAAGGATCCCGAGCCATGTTACAGAAGTTGTAAAATGATACCGTGTTATATTTCTTGTTTGGCATGATAGTTTTTGTAACGTCCACACAATCTAGTCCGTGAGCAGCAAGTAATTCTTCCGTGGTGTAGCAGTGAAGGCATTCTCTGCAAAAATATAATTTGCATTTGTGTTTGCTATACTGGCCATACATTATTGCAGAAACACTTTTGATCCAGCAGCAGTGAACATCATAGGTGTCGCCATGAATATAAAGCAGATCAATATTGGCAACATTGCTGCCAAACGAAGAAATATGCAGAGGATAGATCTTTGATTTGTCATCTGGATCAAAGACGTTGACAGAGATCTTATTTTGTCTCTCAAATTTTGGAACGTGATTGATCTCAACAGGAAACTTAACGCCAGCAAAATTTAACGTATCTTCCTATGGCGCATAATTCTTAAATCGATTTGGATTTGTAGTTGCTGGATAAAGAGCAGATAACACGGCCACATAAAACATTTGTTATCATTATTTGTGACATTGACACAGCTTCGTCTATTTTTAATTTTGTCTGGTAATTCCAAATATGACATGCCACGTAACGGATTGTACTTAGCAGTATTAACAATAGATTTTGAAATACCTTTCAGGATCCAACCTGAACCTTCTCTCTGAAAATTATCAATGCTATTCTGAAGAGATTCAAATACGCTTTTGAAGTCAAACTTATCATGAAATGCACGAACTGGTTTTGATCTGAAATGTGCTTCAGTTTCAGTGTCATCCGCCTGCTGCAGAAACTCTACGCTCATACCAACAGAAACTTTTATGCCGCGATGTCAACGCAGCTCCTTAGACAAAATTTGTTTTATGCTTGGCTTTGCTAACCTTGTAAAAATATCAAGCGGTATTAACTTGTCATTTTCCAAAGCACACGTTTTGTTGCAGCCAGCAAAGGCCTGTTTGCTCTGTCTAAACCTCATATTTGTGTTCATTATATATATATATATATATATATATATATATATATATATATATATATATGGGTAGATTATTTCTCTAATTGTTAATTGTTAATATCTCTAACAGAGTATCTCGGCTGAAGCATGATACACTGTGACGCATCAGCAAGTCGCGGTCATAGCAAATGTTGATTATGCCATGTTTTTTAAGTGGTTGTCTCTGCTTGTCCGTAAGGAAAAACCGCATTTTAAACAAATTGTTTCCTCCAAAAGCAGCATTTTCTGATATCACACTGAGATCCAAATTAGTATATGATTCAAGATTTTCATACAGCGAGTTGACGGCATCAAAAAGCAATTCTGGATGCTCCATGTAAACGTCCATAATATAAACAATTGTGGCTGACATGATATATAACGTTGTTTTGATAAAAATGTATGATATCATCACTATCAATTTGCTTAAAACGACAAGTACAATCAAGTCGAAAATGTGCATCTGCATTACAATCTTCGGCATAGATACACCAGAAAATATCACATAAGAAACATGTTGCCGCGATTTAATTTGTCAAGCGATGCACTAGCGCAATTCAACAAGATATTTGACAGGTTTATCACGCTAAACTTGCCAGGAAGACAGAAATGTATTAAGTTTGGTTATGTCTTTCAAACAATATTTCTGCTGCTAGGTCTACCTGAAAAAGCTGCCATATGTAAACATGTTACTAGCACAAAACAAATATTAGCAGAGTAAGACATAATTATTTCTCACACATAATTATATCTCAATAGTTGCCGTTGGGAGCCAAGAATTAAAAGCATCAGAGTAACCGCTCCATTTCACAAGCGATTTGTTTCCGCGAGTTTTGATTACACTCCCTATTTTAAAAAACATTTTTCTCTGTTTTTTGTAAATCCTGGTCATAGAATGCTCCTGAAACAGGTTCGCCATTAATGTATGACCTTGTACGTTACAGGAATGGTTTTAATACTTCTGTCACGGAAAGCACTTCTTCGGTCCAATTTGCTGTATGACCTTTTTCAAACATTTTTTTTTTCATTCTGGAAATCCTGATTGGGTCACCCACATTAAACTTTTGTCTAAAAAATAATCTGTTTGCCACGCTGTCTTGATTTAGCTTGTGGCTAGCTTGTGTTGGCGTCATCCCAATACTTCTATGCTTCGTATTGTTATACTTGTCTACTAGCGACAGCAGCACAGCTACATATTTACCCGTTTTATTTTGAGTAAAGTGTTTCCACATCGCATTCTTTGGCGTACGATTTACTCTTTCAACGACAACTGCTTTGCTTTGATTGAACGTAGAATACTTATGAATTTTATTTTCTTCAAGCCAGTTCTCAAACGTACTATTGTAAAATTTGCCGCCATGGTCCACCCAGAATTATGCTGGCTTAAGTTGGACAACATTGTTGTCTGATGATGTCGTCATAGATGCAAACGCGTCTCTGATAGCTGCGCCAGTTTTACTTTTTAGTGGTAAGCTCCATGCATATTTGCTAAAAACATCCATGACATTTAGCAAGTATTTGACGCCGCTATTATTTCTGGAGTATTCGTGCATGTCTACAGGATCAGCAGACCAGATATCATCAACACCATTAGCAACAACTCTGCGCATAGGAAAACATTTTATTGCTGGCTTATGCAATTCTTCTGCTATTATATCATCATCTTTGTTTTTAGCTGCCTTTGGTTTAGTGACTGGTTTGCAGGCCTTTGTTTGATGACTTTTAGTCGCTGGTTTGGTGCCAACGCCAAGTTTATATTTGAGTCCAATGGCGCCTCTGACAAAAGTTCTGTCAATACGCTCTCTCATTCCTGATAGTTTTATCGCGGCTAACTCATGAAGCATGATGCTGTCGCAACGGTTTTTTCTTCTGGATGATATCTGCAGCGAATGTCATGCTGCATTGCTGTGGCATCTACTTGGTTATAGGGTTGTTGGCCAGGAAGCGTTTGATCATTAGCATCCAGTTGTTTATCCAGAGGATTCCACGGACCAGTATAATTATGTCATGGCCGAGTCCAACCGCCTTTTGGCCCAGGAAGGTTTCCAATAAGCAAATGAAGACCAGGAGGGCCGCCATATCTTTATATTTATATATATATATATATATATATATATATATATATATATATATATATAGCGAGTAAACATAAAATTATGTGTCAAGTACGACAATAGGCTGGGTGTCAGCACAACCACCAGAAACTACTTTAACAAATCTGGGTTTTCTTTTGCTGCATTCAACACATATTGATTTCATTACAGAACGTAAAGTTTTAGTCTGAGATGAAGTATCTTAAAGACTGTCCGTATGCTTTCTGCATGATAATCACCACGAAGCTGTCATTATATCTGGCATTTACACAAAACACACTTGAAAAAACATACTTATTCCATTTTATTAAGCTTACTTAAAACTATCTTGTCATTGTCTAGAGTTGTCAGCTGGTTACATTTCCAGTAAGATATCTAATGCGGATTTTCCTTGTTTTGATAGCGTCACATGGTGGCAGACCAAACGAGTCAAAATATGCTACGTCGCTACTATCTGAATGTTTACAATGACAACCCAATGTGTTCCATATCCATCAATATAATTCTCTATGGTTATAACTCAGCTTTCCTTAGCTCTGATTTTTTAAATGGCATTTTATCTTTGGAAAAGACACCTCAAAATTATTTTATGTCTTTAAGTGCTTTGTCACTGTCAAAATTGCTTAGCGGTGCTGTGTTCCGGGATTTGCAATCCTTGCGCTCATTTTTTTTTATCTTTCATACCACGACCAAATAGCTTGCCAAGAAGTCCAGGCAACATCATGCCAGCGCTACTAGCAGCAAGCAGTGGTAGAAGTGGTAAGACTCCGTTTTGTTTTTTAAGTTGTGCTGCGGACAAATCAAGTATAATACCTTTTCCTGCCGCGCTTTGTTTTTCAATTTGTCATGTTCGCGTTTTGTTAGCATAAGCTTATCGCTGCCAGAATATAGCTGTTTTGCTGATAATGTTACTGACAATGGGCAACCTCTGGACGCGGCCAGCGCAATTTTCTTACGTTGAGCTTCAGAGAGAGGTAGACTGACTTTCTGATGCGACATTTCTATGTAAAATGTTTACACAAATCTCGTTCTAGAAGTAAAATGTCAGAAAGTGTCAGCAAAGTTAGCAAATATATGTCAGCAACTTAAGCAAACATATGTCAGCAAGGTTAGCAAACATATCAGCAACTTAAGCAAACACAATACAGCAAAGTTAGCAAACATATGTCAGCAACTTAAGCAAACACATGACAGCAAAGTTAGTGAAGTCCACAACATGCGTCAGCAGCTACGTCAGCAACATATGTCAGAAACTTAAGCAAACACATTTTTATTTTTTCTGCGCCTAATTCCTCTGTAGCTTGTTGCTTTTTTCCGTAGCGCCAGATATTGCTTCAGAAGCTGCTGCTATTACTAACGAACGAAGTAGTGGTAATATGTTTGGCGCCCACACTGCAAGAAGTGGTATGATCGCTGGAAAAGCGCCACCATATGTGAGATATTTGTTTGGCAGACAACTGTAAGGTTAAACCTTTGCCATAGTGTTTTGCTATGCTAAACATAAGATGTTGATTTTTTGTGATCTAAAGAACATGTTGTCCTTGCTGCAGTTGGTTATTTCCAAGTTGTATGGACACGCCCGCACGCTTCTTATGCGCTGATGCAACATTCACTGAAGTGTAACTCATTTATATTATATCTTTGGACAATTATTTGAAATCAGTTTCTTCTAAACAATCATTGTCATCTTGCCACTAAGAGCATCCAATGTCAAAAGTCTGTCTGAGATAATTACTGCGTAAACATGATAGTTTGCCGCTGCAGCAGGATGAATAGTCTACTTTACTTCAACATCTGCCATGTAATCTTTTGTACGGTCCAAATGCTTAAAACATCAAAGTGATAAACAGTACACAGGTTTTCAAATTCATCTACAGATATTTGTGTTCCTGTATCAACATCCTGATATTTTTGCATAGCCTCCTGAAATATAAGATACGTTTGCAAAATTACACTCAAGTTCACACTCTGGATATTGTCTGCTATTAACTCTGAGATAGCAATGCGAGTCAATCCCAAGTTGTCAAATACCTGGCTGCTTGTCTCTTGATTTTCATCTCGTGCGGCAAGTTGAAAAGCTATAAATATGTGTCATGGTAGTTCGCTGCCTGGCAATGTAGCTATTCTCCAGTTCACAGATAACTGTGCTCGTTGATACGTGACATTTTATAGACTCGCATTTGCTCAAAATAAAGTTTTTTGCTAAACCTAGACAAAAGATTATCCATTCTAACGCATGATGAATAGAAGGCGTTATCCTGGGCATCCAAAGAGATAGTTTTGTAAAAAAATTGTCCGTCATCAACACCAGCTGGACTATGCATGTACGTATTAGGATCAGATCGTTCCAAAACCAGCATGTACTTAAAGCCTCTAAATACTGTGCCAATGTCGCAGTAAAACCCAAAAATGGAACTTAGTGGCAACATGATGCAATCTTCGTTGTTGCCATCAGTGAGAGCTCGCCTCGCTGTAAAGCCAACATCATAATTAGGATTTTCTGGATCAACAAATGCATTACTAACGGCCGTACGAATTCCAGCTGCAGTTGTTCCAGGCATAGCAGAATTAGCATCAGTAAGAACTTTAGCACCTTGTTTGTACTTTATGCTAACCGCTGCATTGCTTGTATCCTTATACCAGAAATACCAGAACATACTTGTTGCTGAACTTCTGCTGTGGTCATCACTCATCGAAATCAAATTCATGATTGTGCTGACAGTATGCAGATAGTTGCTAATGTCTTCAACCGTCTGATTATTCAGTTGATATCGCGCCTTCTTAAACAAGCTCCAACCATTGTTGACAAGTGCCACGTTTGTGTTAGCTGGAAAATTGGCAGGTGGAGCAGCAGTTGTCCGCAAATAACCTCTGACCTCAAGAAAAGCTTTATGAAGCAACAAGTAAACATCTTCAACTCGCCTGTGAATAATTCTTGTTCCAGGTTTGTTCATGTGATGTGAGTCCTTGTCCAAGTATTCGACATATTACATGCTCAGTTGTTGACTCGTCAATAGGTGCTTCATCAAAGAGCTTAACATACTCTGGGGTAAATCTAGACAGCATGTTTATACATCCTCGTTACACAAAAATTCTCTTTAGACAAGCGCCGGCCATAATATTTGACATATTAGGCAGTGATGTTGGCGCCAATTGCATATCGAGTTCATTCATAATTTCTTGGCCGCGCTTAGACACTATTTTATTTGGCTATACTAGTCATCACACACTCAGTTTCTTTTGTTGGCGTGATATCTTTTATAGCTTCTTTGACCTGCGCTGGCGAAAGTTTTGCTACGATCTTTTTTAATGCTGCGCTTCCAGCTTCTGCCGCGGCGCACTTTGCAGAACTAAAGGCAACATGAGCCATTTGTTTTGGCTATGCCTGGTGCTGCTTGAAGAAACGTAGAAAACAGCGTTGATAAAAATCCTCCTAATGTTTACGGGAAACATCATAAACACCATTTTCTTGTAGAATTTGCGAACTAGAACCTAATATGTTTCTTAAGCTGTTGTCAATTGTAAAGACAGCTCGGTAACAGCCCTAAAGAGTCAATCGTGTTTTAAGCGTAGAATAATTTGGCTTCATGATTATGTTATCGCCAATATGACCTCTTTCGCCAATCAATCTTTTTATTTCATGAGCGATGTCAACAATGTTGTAGGCGCCTGGAATGATGGTTAGCAATATTCCTGCAGCATTAGCTGAGGTAAGATAACTGAACTCGCGGTAACATTATGAAACGTGTTCCACATTTCTGCAGAAATTTGTGCGATCTCACAGCGCGTATCCTACCATAACTCTATTGGCGTGCTATACCTGACATCAAAATTACTGCTGTTTCCTTGAGCCAATTGGAATCAAAGAGAAGAGTTTGCGAAATGTCTATATGAAATCATTGTACAAAACGTTATAATCAGCATTACTAAGTAAACTTTGTTAAAGCGTCTGGTCTAGTATCTCAACAGTTTCATTATTAACTTCAGCGCCAACATTTCCAACTTGTTTACTGGCGGCAAGTAACTTTATAAGCTCGACAAGCTCTGCAGAATTTTTGTAGTACTTTACTCCCTTGCCTGTCATAGGTTTAAGTTTTTCAGTGAGATTATCAAAATCGAACTTAACTTACTTGCCTTAGTGACAAGTTTTACCAAATGAAGATCAGATGTTCCAGACTTTCTGCTAAATTTTACATTAGCTTTAGCAAGATCAGATTTTGTATACAATATACTTTGATATTCTTCAGCAGATATTGATGGTTTGTTTTCACAATTGTTTTATATATAGTAGCAGGCTTCTTCAATAAATGTTTTGTATTCTACTGCTGTCATAGTTTTGAATCGTTAAATTGGCTCTTTTTTCTCTTCCGCAGGTGCTTCCAATGTGTCTGCTTGATCTAATAATTCTGATTTGTGCAGCTCCTCAGTAGTTAGACCTATTATTGCTTTTGCAAATTTTTCTCTGAGCAGGCTCTCCATTTGTCTTGGTCTTCTTAAACGCGTCCGCAACTCTTGGTTCAGATCTTTTGTTTTTTTGCAGCTCGAGTTCAAGCTGAGGAATATCTCTTTGCCGTTTTCCGCATTTTCTG
Organism: Margaritifera margaritifera; assembly: GCA_029931535.1. Taxonomy (NCBI): domain Eukaryota; kingdom Metazoa; phylum Mollusca; class Bivalvia; order Unionida; family Margaritiferidae; genus Margaritifera; species Margaritifera margaritifera. The sequence continues at coordinate 2,010,147 of JAQPZY010001299.1, forward strand.
CTAAACCCAGTTAGCTCTTTTCTTGCTTTTTCTATTTGTTCAACCACCTGAGATAGTGGTCTATCTTCCCTTGTTCCTAGGAGGTACTCATACTCATCTTGTAATAAGTCAACTTCTTGTTTTACCATCAAATACGTTTTTGTTTTTCTTCATCAAGTGTTTCTTCTAGTCCAGCAAGAGTTGGAGCGATCTTTTCGAACACATCTTGCTGATCCGTAACTATTATTTCTTGTTGTTCACTTAGCGTTTTGATAAGTTTATCTTGTCAAACATCATCCGCGGTTGCAGCCTGTTATATTTTATTTAGCTACATGTTGAAATAGTTTCTCCGCTACTTCGCGCTGAAATTTCTGTCCACCCATTGTTTCTGCAAGAATACAATTACGTAATTGCTGCTGCTGCTCTACGTATTTTCGCATGACAGCAGCTTTGTCCTTTTGATCTTCTATTTTTACAGACGGCATTGTATACAACATATTTTCATAAAATTTCAGTCAGTCTGCTAGCACATCACGTATGGTCGCTGCATATGGTCTCTGCTGTATCAACCTGGCAAATAAAATTCGTCAAATCCGTGGCGGTACATTTCAGGAACCTCTTCTGTATCTCTATGAAAAACCATAAAATTATGTGTGTTGCTACCTATAGCTTCGTGATAACACTGCTTACATTTAGCAGCGTCCATGCCACGACAATGATCGCGCGCAATCGAATCTATGTCGCGGTTGTCCAGGCCAGAAAACAAAACAAAGCAGAAGGAATATACTTTGGTACGTCGTAGTAAGGTTCCGCCAAGTATATTGAATTGCAGCGCTTGTAATGAGTAATTATACATCTTTTGACACAGTTATTGGCGGTGAAGAATCTAGCACAACAGCAACTATTTCTAATGCAGAACTCAACAAGCGTCTCCTCAAAACTGGTGATACGATGACCGGTCCGCTAAACATGTCTTCACAAAAGATTACAAATGTGGCTACACCATGTGTTTAACATATGCGGCTAATAAACAGTATGCCGATAAGTATGTAAATGCCAAAGTGTTGTTACCAGATACCAATACAAATTTGCCTCGAGGGCGCTTATTTTCTGTAGGACCAAACTTGGCATCGGTAATCCTTGGCAATTAAATGTTACTGTTAGCGCCATATGTTTTACCGCTAGCTGGTGGAACTATGACTGGCGACATTGACATGAATTCTAAAAAATTACAAACTGAGCCACGCCAGAAACTGAAAAAGATGCAGCTACAAAATCATATGTGGATACAAAACTTAGCGCAGATGGCGACATTTTGGTTAGCTCGCTAGCTATGGTAAACAAATATATTGGAATAACTGCAGATCTGCCAGTGGGTAAATCCCTGTGTTTTGTTTTTGGTTAGCCCACAAGACGGATTTTCTTCAAAGATCATCTGAGATATCTTTAAGTCCAATCATCATTCAAGCGCCAGAAGGTTTTAGAATTACAAACCATGCAAACTCAGTTATGTTTGAAGTTACTGGCGCTGGAGTCAATGTAACTTCAGCACAAATTAAAAATGTGGACGTGCTTACAGATAATGCAGATGCGATAACTAAACTGTATGTGGATTCCAAGCGAATAAAATGCCATAGGACATATTTCATCGCTGTCGTCCAATTCTAATAATCACGGCAGATTTGTAGCCTCTGCATCATCGGAATATTCAGCGACCCTTAGAGCGCATCTGGCTTTTGCTGATCATATATCTACTAGCGAATTGGCTACAGCAGGCGTTTATAATAATTTTTGGATCAGAATAGATTGTCCTGTGGAAGTTGCTATTTGGCACTTTCAACTTAGAGGCAGATCAGTTGCAACTGAATACATCAATAATTGGCGTCTAGAAACATCCAATGACAGCGCTAACTGCACCACTCTTATACAAGTACGGATACATTATGGTCAGCTCTGGTTACTTTTGATATTGCAAACCGTGGTACGACAAAATATCGTCTCTACAGATTGTATTGCATTACTGCGATGCCAATCAATCCAGGTCTGACTTATTGTCAGATTTTTACGCTAGATGATGTTATGTAAACAACCTATATAAGATGTCAGAATTCGTGAGAATTGCACGCGAATTTGACACGCTGTTGTTTGAAGAAAAGTATGACATGGTTTTTGATGACATGAGAACTAAGACGTATTATGATGAAATTGGTGAAAACAAACAACTGTATAAAAAGTTTTTGGCTGATCCAGAAAGAGTAAAATAGATGATATCGTGCTCAATCTTTTTTCGGTAACTCATATGAGAGTGCTACAGTTGCGGGGCTAGCTAAACAAATAAGACAAGCTAAAATAGTTCTGCATTGACAAGGAATCGGCCAGCGCTGCGAGAAAGATAGGAGTGCTCTTTATAACCATAATAAACGAGTTGAGTGTTGGTAACTTACAACTAGTGAATCTAACCAAAAAAAATAAAACCCCAAAAATTGAACGAAAAAGAAAGAAAAGGTCTAGATGCTGATTACTCATGTATGAACAATCAAGTCTGGCAAAAAAACTTTAAAAACCAAGAAAGACTTCAAGATCAAGTCATCAAGCGGTACTTTTACAGAGAGATTGGTTTGGATTATGGCAACATATAAACAGTTCTGGGAGTGATGGCTCTACCTGATATCAAATATCTTCCTAATGATCCGAAGTCACAATCAGAAGCAGAAAAATCGCAGCCACAACCGCAACTAGAGCCAGTGTAGCCACAACCTAAAGCAGAAAAACATAGCCATAACATGAGCAGTCACAACCTAAAGCAGAAAAACATAGCCATAACATGAGCAGTCACAACCTAAAGCAGAAAAACATAGCCATAACATGAGCAGTCACAACCTAAAGCAGAAAAACATAGCCATAACATGAGCAGTCACAACCTAAAGCAGAAAAACATAGCCATAGCATGAGCAGTCACAACCTAAAGCAGAAAAACATAGCCATAGCATGAGCAGTCACAACCTAAAGCAGAAAAATCGCAGCCAGAGCCTGAACCAGAGCAGTCAAAACCTGAAGCAGATCAGCCAAAGCCAGAATCCGAGATCCCTAAACCTGAAACAGAGCATCCACAAAAAGATGAAATTCCAGAGGAAACCAAAACAATTGCTGAGGCGTACTATCACGTTTATAAGTATCGTAAAAATCATGATTATGACGCAAATGTACTTTCCTCAGCTATAGACTACCTTTTTCTCTTCCTTATAAGGCAAAAAGTCTTTCTCATTCGTATCTTTACATGTTTTATGCGTCACCAAAGAGGGGTAGTTTTATAAACCTAAATGAAGCTAGTGCTGCCAGAAAAGAAGCTTTTAAGAGGTAGGATATAGACTTAATATTCTACACAACTGTTAGTTCACAAGGCCCTCATCTGGATAATATGCGAAACCAGATATCTGAAAATGTTCCTTATATCCTTGGTAACGACCCACAGCGAGTAAAAAGCGCAAAACTAACTGAAGCATATTTCTGATTACAAGATGTTTGATGCGACTGGATGTTGACATTAATTCGCTTGCTGCAGCCATTATATATGCAGAAGTGCACCCAGTTGATAGAAGATTTACATAGCTGCCAGTTAACATTTTCTTCAAGGATCCACCGCAGGCTGATGCTTAATTTATAAAAGTAACAGACCAGCCAGCACAAAAAAAAAAAATAAAAAAATAAAAAAAAAATTAATAGTAGCTTTTAAATAGAAGTTTTGGTAAGAAACCAAACTCTTTTCGAACTAATTCATAGTATGCTTGCAGCAAAGCGATCTGAAGCAGAAAAACCGCAGCCACAACCTAAAGCAGAAAAGCCGCAGCCACAACCGCAGAATCAGAGCAGCCACAACCTGAACCTGAAGCAGAAAAGCCGCAGCCTGAAGTAAAACAACCACAATCTGAAGCAGAGCCACAGCCGCAACCAGAATTAGAGCAGCCAAAACCTGATGACGATAAAAAAATAGCAGAAGCATTTCACAACGTTCGTAAGTGTTCACATAAGAAGATAAAGGATCGGATTCCTTTGAAAGAGATCTACTATCTTATGAAAAAGATTTCTAAAAAATTTGATTTGGCTTCTTTTTCCATTTCAAAAATACCTAGCGGCTACTTTGATAATGAGCCTGAGCTTACAAAAGAACAGGAAAAGGAACTTGGACCAAATCATGTAGTGCACGTGTACACTCTTAAGTTTTCTGTGTTTTGGAACGATCTGCGGTTTGGACAACAAATATCAAAACAGTTTGATTTGGAGTTCCCACAAGAGGAACCTGAAAAAGATGTATAGCGCATATAAGATGAAGGATATCATTGATTTTAACCACATTAGCAATCATCTTGACAAGGAAACACGTGATGAACTTATCGCATATGATCGTAGCTACGAGTTTACTGTTTTAAGAAGTTATACAATCATTACAAGCGACTGTTGTTTTTCTTGTCTGCTGTTCCTCTGGCGATCACTGCGGCTGGCGTTGCTAGTACTGGCGCTTTCGTAAATCCATTTCTTCTGATTATATCTGGTGTTGTGATTGCAACTCAAACTTGTTGTGGAAAGCTAGTACCAAACATTCCAAATAAGATGGCTATGTGCAAATACGCTAACATCACGTGCACACAAATATTAAATCAGGTCAAAGCATGCCTACCTGGTGCCGCGTTTAGAATGGCTGATTTGATCAAGGCGTTTCGCATCATAGATAATATTGTTGCTGAGTTGAGCCCTATGTGCGTTGCCAAATACGAAAAAATATATAAAAACAAAATAGTACTGCGGCCTTTGAAATAAAAGCGCTGCTATTGAAGCAGAGGACAAAGACGGTAATAAACAGAGGACAATTGTGGTTTCAAAAACTGAGAGACAATGTGACAGGCAGGTGGTTTCAGAAACAGGAGACTACTTTAAAAATGTGTGCCATCTGTACTTGTCTTGACATAATTATGCAAGGACTTCTTGCTGCCAAGCTTATTGTATTCTTCTCCTAACATGCGCCTGTATCTTTCTAGTTATCAGCGTAAAATTCAAAATGTTCAAGATGTTCCTTTGACGTCTGGTAAATCATTTTTAGAGCGTCCTTGACAAACCTGTATGCGCTATTTAACGTCCTGATTTCTTGTGTCATCCAGCTGATATTCTCAATATTTCAGCCTATAAGAAACTTTCCCTTAGCGGCGTATGCTTGCTGGTGTGCTGCCATTATTCGTCTTGAGTCGTATTTGAACATTATATAATACTATTTTTTCTTTGTCTCTAATTCAAATATAATTTGACGAAATTTTGATATGGCTCTCTTGATCATTCTTCCACAGTCAGGTTCATGAGCAATATAATTGTATGTGATCTTAAACAATTTTCAGGGCAACACGGCGACCAGCTTACCGCTAGGATACTTTCTGTGATACTATCTATGGCGTCAGAAATGTAATTAAGTTGGTCGTGGACGCTTGTGATAGTATACACGTATTCTCTATGCAGATATTTCTTTTTTGAAAGCTTATAATTCTGCTTCACTAGATTTTCGCCAAGGTCAACATAATTTCTGTCAGTGATGTCAACATTTTTTATGTCAGTGACGTTAACGTCAGTGTAAAAAAAATCCGATGATACCTATCGCAATCGGAAACTTATCATATCTGCCGTGGTCTCTGTTGTGAAATTATTTCTTGTATACAGGGTAAAATCCAAATTGATCTAGCGAGCACTTACAAAACATTGTGTCAACTACAAGACCACATGAAGCTACAACTGACACTTCTAGACATGATAATACTTGCAGCAAATAGTAAATAGTCAGATTGCTGACATCTCTAACAAACGGACACTTAAATTCTAAAAGCAAAGTTCTATTGTCATCTACTATAGAGCCATCTGGACTGTATCTGAAGCTGTCTGTCGTTCTGATGCAGATGTCGTTACCAATAACTTTCTCGCGATGGTGATCTCAATGTACCTTCTGATTACTGGCTCGAATAATGTTCCCCAAAGACAAGGCAAAGTTATATATGCTTGCTGCATGCCAATCTTTTTTTCTAGCTAAATCTTCTGGTGTCGCAAACGGACAGACGCCAAGAACCGTTGCCAGCTCGGAATCAACAACTGTGGCCAACATAATCGAATAACATTCTGGCGACTTCTGTTTCATCTGATGTGACTTTACAAATATCTCTAAGATTGCATTCAGATCCATTATTTATACAGTAAGATTATATTTAATTAGACGTTTTGTGTACTCCTGATATATAAAGCGAGGCTGGTTAGCTGACGTTTTATCAAATTCTGATATATAATGGCAGGCTGGTTGCTAGCATAAGCTGATATTTTTTTTTTCTTTCAAAAACCCTGTCTTGGACCGAGTGCTAGCCTTGCTGAATATTTTAGTTCCACAGCAAATTAAGGAACATCATAATCGCATTACCACTGCACCTGGTAGTTTGTGTTAACGGCTTCGAGTACTCATAACCTAACTTACTGCCAACCTGTTTTTGTTGTGTTCACATCGGAAGTTAGGTCGTCATCATGATAAGTCTTTAAGTTTATCAGTGTACCTCTGACTGCATCATCAAAGCATGAATATCAACACTGGTGGCCGACTGTGTAAGATACCAGCTTTGCTACAGCTAACAATATATAGAATTCACTTTATAAAATCTTATGTTGATAAGTTTATGCTTACACAAATTTGCATATTTGACTGTTGCTAAAAAATAGATTATATTATATATAACGTAATATTATATATATAATATTACTTTGATAAGTTTATGATACGCAAATTTGCATATTTGACTGTTGCTAAAAATAGATTGTAGTCTTGGGGAGTTAATTCATGTGCGCCATTTATTCACCAAGCTTGTAAAATAAACAGCTAATTATAACAGAGTAGTAGTTTATATTGGGTATTGGAAAAAATATTGGCATTTTACTAGGTCGAGAACGAGTGATATCTAGTAGGAGACCATGGAAAATTCCAATAGTGTTTTCATACTCCTATATAAGCATATTACTATTGGACAATTTTAGAATATCACTGCCGTCCCCTGTGTTTTTTTTTTGCAGTAATATATGTTCTAGCTCGCGAGGAGAACTCCTTCCAGTCTGATCCCTAGGTGTGGTATCAAAATGCTGTGAGTAAATGGTAGACGCTTCGGTACAAACAAACCCTTAAAAACACGGTTTGGGTATACAAATATGTTTAACTAAGCTATGTCATTTTCCGGCTAATGTCATTTTCATTCTCCTCCTGTCGAGGAGAACAAACATCTGAATACGCATCTGTTTTGGTCACTTGCTTTGAAATGAAAACTTGGCGTCACTCTGGTACAAGCCCAACCGGTCGGTTTTAAAACCACGTTTATTAAATCGCAGACCATTTAGAGTTCCTATAAATAGATGATACTTTTTCTTTATTTCGAATAATATGTCAATATTTAGCTGTAATTGATATTATATGCGGGCTCCCACTTAAAACAATCAATTGGAAGTCAAATATGATAAAGATAAACATACTAAAATTGATGAAGAGCCGTAGACCCAGACATACACTTTTAGATTATTATATTTGATACAAATCTGTTCCCAATGATAGCATCATGGTCCCGTCCATATTCATTGTACACTGGTGAATTTTGAAACACAATATTTAATTTTTGTGTCTAGAACTGTTTCGTTAGCAATTTCGTTGTTTTGCAAATATCGCTGTTCATGTCTTTTCTCCAAGCAATAATAGGATGATGAATTGAATGTTATTGTTCGTCTACAAAGTGAACTGGATCTTGTAAAGATTATATCAATGACAATTTTCATCTTCTATTTGTATTGTACGTCCGTACATAGTATTGCACGTCCTTATAAGGTATTGTATGTCCGTACATGGTATTGTGTGTCCTTATAAGGTATTGTACGTCTGTACATGGTATTGTACGTCCGTACATGGTTTTGTATGTGCGTACATGCGGACTATGTATATGTAGTGCTCCCGCTTCGTAACACTGTTAATGGAGCCATTAAAATGACTAATGTTGTAATGGAGGGATTTTCCAACAAGGCTGTGTCATAATATTGCATAGAAAAACAAAGATAGGTCATATAATGATGTAAATCACATTATAATTCATTTTCATTAGACAGAAAATAAAATTAAAATAAAATTAATGAAACAATTCAAGTAGCAATAACCGCCTTTAATGAAAGTGAAACAAATGAAAGGGAATTTATCATGGTTTTTAGGGATAAGCTTATTATGACAAATACAGTAATTCAGTCTAAGGGACATAACTCTCAAATTTAGAGGGTACAGCTTTCGCATTCGGACTACCTCGGATATTTCCGCTTGACAAATATACGCCTCGGATGTATGTCGGCGCAATAATTTACAGAAAAATCATACATTTTGTTCGTGGGAAATTTCTTCGCAGAAAAGAAACCGCTATCTATTCGGATCTCCTCCGCTATTTCTGCGATTGGATTGACCGTGGGATTGACCGAGAAGATGCGAATGAAAAAATAGTTCAATGCATTCGCAACTTCTCAGTCAACCCTTTTTTAGTAAATATCCGAGGTGGTCCGAATGGCAGCTATCGGCATACGAATTAGGTATGATCCATAAGATTGACCTGGAAGTGGCGAATGCAGTTTTCGTTGACTTCTACGTCACTCTTCCTGTGGTCGGGATACTGGCCTAGTACCAGCAAAAGGTACATTTACGACTTCACTCCGACTTATTCAGCTTAAGTACAAGGATTGACAAGCAATCTTGATAAAATAAGGCTTCAAGCTGCCTCAACACATTTTCACTTTGAAACCACGAAAAGTTATAGTTTTAGTAAAAGAGTGACTTTTCAACTATTTAATGGACTTTCTTTGAAAATGCCTCAAACCTTTTCGCAAAAAATATCGGTTATTTGAGCGGATGTTGCACCATGTTGGTTGATGCGACGACGGGCAGTGAGATGTATGCAGTATGCGCTTGGCCGTCACCTTCCTTTTCCTGTCTTCATGCGGTACATAATTGCTTTTTTGTGATGACAGATAGCGGAGCTTCAAGAAAGGATGTTGCAGAAATCGGAATATGTGTGGTCCCGTTTGCTGTGATCTTAATGGCATTTGGTTGAAGACGTACTTTACAGAGAGCGCAGCGATACACCGCAATGGACCTAAATGAAACTAAATGGACCCAAATAGAGTCCCAT